>CAIGQZ010001210.1:2892247-2910252 GCA_903798205.1 Danio tinwini
ATATATATATATATATATATATATATATATATATATATATATATATAGAGCCTTATTCCAAAGTTAATTAAATTAATGTATTTCCTCAACATTCTACACACAATCCCCCATAATGACAATGTGAAAACAGAGTTTTTGAAATTGTTGCAAATTTAATAAAAATAAAAACCCTGAAAAATCACATGTACATCAGTATTGACAGCCTTTGGCGTGAAGCTCTAAATTGAGCTCAGCTCCATTCTGTTTCCACTGATCACTCTTAAGATGTTTCAGCAGCTTTATTGGAGTTCACCTGTGGTCAATTCAGTTGATTGGACATGCTTTGAAAAGGCATACACCTGTCTATATAAGGGCCCAGGGTTGACAGTGCATGTCAAAGCACAAACCAAGCATGAAGACAAAGGAATTGTCTGTAGACCTCAGAGACAGGATTGTCTGGGAAAGGTTAGAAAAAATGTCTGCTGCCCTGAAAGTTCCAATGAGCACAGTGACCGCCATCATCCGTAAGTGGAAGATGTTTGGCACCACGAGGATTCTTCCTAGAGCTGGCGGGCCATCTAAGCTGAGTGATCGGGGGAGAAGGGCTTTAGTTAGGAAGGTGATCAATAAAAGATGAATGCAGCAATGTACAGAGACATCCTGTATGAAAACCAGCTTCGCAACAACTCGGTGAATGTCCTTGAGTGGCCCAGCCAGAGCCCAGTCCTAAATCCTATTAAACATCTCTAGAGAGATCTGATAATGGCTGTACACCGTCGCTTCTCATCCAACCTGATAGAGCTTGAAAGGTACTGCAAAGAGGAATGGGCAAAAATTCCCAAAGACAGGTGTGCCAAGCTTGTGGCATCATATTCATATTCATATATAGGCTGTATTCGCTGCCAAAGGTGCATCAACAAAGTATTGAGAAAAGGCTGTGAATACTGATGTACAGTTAAAGTCAAAATTATTAGCCCCCCTTTGAATTTTATTATTATTTTTTTTTAATATTTCACAAATGATGTTTAACAGAGCAAGGAAATTTTTACAGTATGTCTGATAATATTTTCTCTTCTGGAGAAAATCTTATTTATTTTATTTCGACTAGAATAAAAGCAGATTTAATTTTTTAAGAACCATTTTAAGGTCAAAATTATTAACCCCTTTTAGCTATTTTTTTTTCGATAGTCTACAGAACAAACGGTCATTATACAATAACTTGCCGAATTACCCTAACCTGCCTAGTTAACCTAATTAACCTAGTTAAGCCTTTAAATGTCACTTTAAGCTGTATAGAAGTGTCTTGAAAAATATCTAGTCAAATATTATTTACTGTCATCATGACAAAGATAAAATAAATCAGTTATTAGAGATGAGTTATTAAAACTATTATGATTAGAAATGTGTTGAAAAAATATCTCCGTTAAACAGAAATTGGGGGTAAAAATTAACAGGGGGGCTAATAATTCAGGGGGGCATATATCAGTGCTTCCAATACATAGACTCTAGTTGGGTGGGCCCCCAAGGTAAATTAACAGCTGCCCAAGTATATTTAGTGATGACGCATGAATAATGCTATTATTATCATCCTTTTACACTTTTTTTTTTGTATCCGCCCAAGAAAGTCAAACTTTCACGATCAAATAACTAGTGGAAAATCTTCTCTCGCTCTGCATGTTTCCTATTGCTGGTCGTCAACACTCACACAGACAATCTCACGTGCTCTGCAAACCCACAGAGTTGCGCCAAAATGCATCCATAGTTTCTGAATCTTCTAAAATATCTGGGTTTCTACTTTCGCTTTTTTAAGTTTCTGTTATTTGTATGCGTTTTTGTATTACCTTTTTGCAGCTGACTGCACGCACACAGCTGAGAGAGAAACGTTAAATAATTAATTATTTAATAAAGACTCAGATGAATATATTGGCTGCACAATATTTTTTACACCATTAAAAATTGGCAATTAACTAATTTGCCTGGTTTAAGTAATCTACACTTTTTATTGTAGTAATTATTATATTTTTTTAGCAATAATGTCTATTTTTATTCATTCAGGCTGATGCAGAGAGTAACCTGCGGAAGGCCCGTCAGCTGTACATGAGCCGCTGTGAGGAGTACGAGAGAGCCAGGATGGTAGCCAATAAGGTGGAAGAGGAACAAAGCGGAACAGGAAGTGGCTCAACCACTAAAGCCCTGGACAGGAAGAGACGACTAGAAGAGGAAGCACGCAACAAGGTCAGCGAGAGCGAACAATAAGTGACCTAACATGCAACACATTTTGTGTAAAGGGAGTGTGACTGTGCCTTTGTGGTCAGATTTGGGAAGCCAACATTGTGTTAAACAGATTGACATCATCCATTTTTTGCTACTGTTATTTTCCATGTAATCTTTTAGTAGTGTTGACGTTTATTGTTTGAAATAATATAAAAAATATAAAGATAAAATTAATATATACTCAGCTCACAGGAAATGCATGTGAACGTTCCATAACATTGCTTAAAAGTTGTGTAAATGTTAGCATGTAATGTTATGAAAATAATGTTTCAATCAAATGGAACATTGAGAGAAAAACTCAGTTTGAATTGTATGTAAATAACATTCTGAGAACGTTTATATAACATGAGACTGAAACGTTATGAAAATGTTTTGAATAACATTATGTTAACCAATTAATTACGGTAATACATCGGCTGAAAACCTGAATATTTTGAACATCCTAAGAACTGAGAATGTGAGGGAAACGTTGATATAACGTGGATGGAATGTTTTTTTTAACATTTCAGTGTTTCCTCTTGGATTTTTTCCAGCTGTGGCGGCAGACTCTGTTGGGCCTTTTACACAGATCTACCAACTACCTGTGGCGTTATTTCAATGACAAATGTTGTGACCGTAGTATTACTAATCGAGATCGCATTTATGTAATACGAGTATGCAAATCTCTTTGCTTGCCCGCCGATTTCCTCTGTTCGTGCACGAAACGTCTTGCACGCTCTCAAATATACGCTGCTCAAGTGCAGGTTTTCTTGTGTATGCTCAAATAAACACTGCTGAAGTGCGATTTAGTGTGTTTATGTAACAAGTATGTCTCCAACATTTATTAGATTTGCTAGGAATATTTATGAATGTCTCTAATAGACCAGAGCGGCATTAATGCGTCCTGAAGTAAAGTGAAATGGCTATAAACTTCAGCAAGATAAAGTCATATATACATTTTAAAGTATTCTAAAGCATTATCTATTATTTATGAAGTATAATTATAGAAACTGTGTTTATCTTAACTGAAAGCTACTCCATGTTTGCTAGCCTAACGCATCTGTCAGTCAGTCAGCATGTCAGCTTAAAGGGTTAAACAAATAACGCACAGCACTACTACGATTGCAGAAAAGTTTTTGCTGTTATATTCACATACCTTTTAACACGTTTTGGTGCAATTATAACCCGCTATTAAAAAAACAACAACAACTGAATGTTTTGAATGAGTAGTAATGTAGCAGCGGTGGGGTGAATTTTAGAGTGGCGCCCGCCATGGAAGAATGAATGTAGCGGAAACCATGCATTTATATAACGTTCTGACATCATTAATATAACATGAGACTGAAACGTTATGAAAATGTTGTGAATAACATTATTATGAACATTATAAAAACCTTTTATAAGAACTTTTTTATAACTTACTGAGAATGTGAGGGAAATATTCTTAGAATATTAAAACAATGTGCAAGGGATGTTCTAGTAACGTTTCTATAACATTCTGAGAATGTTAATATGACATGAGATTGTAACATTATTAAAATGTTTTTGATAATGTTATTATACAACCAGTTGATATTGCTAATACATTGTCTAAAAAACTATACATTGTGAACATCCTAAGAACCTTTAATGTTTTATAACTTATGTAGAATGTGACCGAAACATTCTTAGAACATTAATATAATGTGGATGGAATGTTCTAGTAATGTTTATGTAATGTTCTGAGAGCATTAAAATAACATGAGACTAAAACATGAAAATGTTATTATAACCAACGTTAACACATCATCTAAAAAAACTAAACATTTTGAATATCCTTAAAACCTTTAATGTTTTTATAACCTACTGAGAATGTGAGGGAAATGTTTTAGAACATTATTATAATGTGGATGTAATGTTCTAGTAACGTTTATCTAACATTCTGAGAACATTAATATAACATGAGACTGAAACGTACATTGTCTAAAAACAGGACATTTTGAACATTCAATGAAACCTTCAATGTTTTTGTAATTTACTGAGATTGTGAGGGAAAAATTGTTAGAATATCAGTATAATGTGAATGGAATGTTCTAGTAACGTTTATATAATGTTCTGACAACGATAATATAACATGAGACTGAAACGTTATAAAAATGTTGTAAATAACATTATTATGAACATGATAAGAACCTTTGATAAGAACTTTTTTATAACTTACTGAGAATGTGAGGGAAACATTTTTAAAACATTAATATAATGTACATGGAATGTTCTGGTAACATTTATATAACATTCTGAGAATGTTAATATAACATGAGACTGGAAAGTTGTGAATTGTGTTATATTAACCAGTTAATAACGTTAATACATCGTCTAAAAAAACTGGACATGTTGAACATCCTAAGAACCTTCAGCGGTTTTAGAATTTACTGAGAATGAGAGGGAAATATTAAATATTAATATAATGTGGATGAAATGTTCCAATAATGTTTGTCTAACGTTCTGAGAACATTAATATAACATGAGACTAAAACATGAAAATGTTATTATAACCAATGTTAATACATCTCCTGAAAAACTATACATTTTGAACATCCTTAAAACCTTCAATGTTTTTATAACCTACTGAGAATGTGAGGGAAATGTGAGGGAAATGTTTTTAGAATATTAATAAAATGTAGGTGAAATGTTCTTGTCACGTTCAGGTCTCGGCATGTCGAAGACAAAGACAAGAAAGGTATGATCCAAGTGCAGCTTAATAATAATTTATTAAAGTATTCCTGCAGGTAATCGTGGACAAAAATAGGAAAAATCTAACAGGATAATCCAAAATCATAGTCATAACAGTCATAAGGTCATAAGCAAGGCATCGATCCATAAGTACAAACAAAACAAACAACAAACTTAGACTAAGGCAAAAACACAGTGACAGGAAATATAATAAATATCCGGAAATAGTCTGGATAATTAATAATAGCGAGAGTCAGCTATACATGTGTGATCAGTGGAGAAGGGTGACCAGTGTGTGTTACGACATGCAGGGATTTGTAGTTCATGGATGAGTTTGTAGTTCACCAGCGATCCTCCAAGAAGTGATCGCTGGGGATCATGACAGTTCTAGTAACATTTATCTAAAGTTCTGAAAATATAATTTAACATGAGACTGAAATGTTATAAAAATGTTTTGAATAACATTATTATGAACGTTATAAGAACCTTTCATAAGAACTGTTTTATAACTTACTGAGAATGTGAGGGAAATATTATTAGAATATTAATGTTTTGAATAACATTATAATAACAAACATTAATACATTGTCTGAAAAACTGAGGATTTCAGATATCTGAAAATCACTGTCAGGCGAGCACTGTTTATTTAAGTAGTGTCTTTTTTTGCTATATTGTATTTATTTTGCATTCTTTTTTTTACTGAATATACAGTTGAAGTCAGAATTATTCACCCTCATGTGATTTTATTTTTATTTTTAATTTTTTCAAATATTTCCCAAATGATGTTTAACAGAGCAAGAATTTTATCACAGTATTTCTTATAATATTTTTTCTTCTAGAGAAAGTCTTTGTTTTATTTCAGCTAGTTTTTAATTCTTTTTAACCCATTTTAGGGTCAGTATTATGAGCGCCCTTAGGCAATATTTGTTTTGGATTGTCTACAGAACAAACCACTGTTATACAATGTATTGTCTAATTACTGTACACTAACTTAACCTAGTTAAGCCTTTAAATCTCACTTTAAGCTAAATACTAGTATCTGGAAAAATATCTAGTCAAATATTATTTACTGTCATCATGACAAAGTGAAAAGACATGAGTTATTAAAACTATTATGTTTAGAAATGTGTTGACAAAATCGCAGTTTAACAGAAATTGGAGAGAAACAAATATACAGGAGGGTTAATAATTCTGACTTCAACTGTATATCATACCAAACTCAACTTGCACCCCTAAGATGAAGTGTGTATTGCATTTGGTCTGCAGGCGGAGGAGGCAGAGGCCACCTATCGCACCTGCATCGCTGACGCCACGACTCAACAGCAGGAGCTGGAGGACATGAAGGTGAACGTGTTAAAACAGATCCAAGAGTTAATCAGACAGACGGACCAGATCCTGCGAGCGGTGAGACGCATGCAGAAATTGAAACCATTCACTTAACTCACAATTCATTCATTCATTTATTTTTCTTTGCCTTAGTCCCTTTATTTATTAGGGGTTACCACAGCGGAATGAACCACCAACTATTCCAGCATATGTTTTATGAAGCAGATACCCTTCCAGCTGCAACCCAGTACTGGGAAACACCCATACACTCTCATTCACACTCATACACTACGGACAATTTAGCTTACCCAATTCCCCTATAGCGCATGTGTTTGGACTGGGGGAAACCGAGCACCCGGAGGAAACCCACACCAACATGGAGAAAAACATGCAAACTCCATACAGAAATGCACACTGACCCAGTCGGGGCTCGAACCAGCAACCTTCTTGCTGTAAGGCCACAGTACTAACCACTGAGCCACCGTGCCACCCTCGTTTTGAAAATCTACCAGAAAGAAACATTCTCCATCACATTTTATTAGAAATACACTATTTGGGACACTCTAATCTTACTCTTGCACTCTGTTCAGGGCAGCTGGTGTGTGTGAATAGGGATGACTGTGTTTTTTTTTTCTTTGTTTTGTTTTTCATATCTGTCCAGTGCACCATTTCGTATTATCAGACGATGCATGTGCAGACCGCAGCGCTGCCGGTGCATTTCCAGACGCTGTGTGAGAGCTGTAAGCTGTTTGATCCGGGTCAGCAGTATGCAGCATACGTCAAAAACCTACAGCTGCGCACCGAGCGGCCTCTACAGTACCAGTTTGAGCCATACTCTGCTTCCAGCCACCAGTAAGACAATACAACTGTTCCTCCTGTGAAAAGCTTGTGAAAAAACTATGCATGTTTAATATTGCATGCATTTTTAAAGATGCCTTTTTAATTTAGTGTTTAAATTATGGCTGCACGATCAATAAGAATAAAACTAAAATTGCAATATGGTTTAGTGCAGTTATTAAATGGAAAAGGCTGCTTTTTATTTAAAAAAATGGTTTGCATTGCAAAAAAAATTAGTTTGAAGCTATTGAAAGTGAAATTAAGACAATAATAAATATTGACAATTTTTTTAGTTTTTATTTAGCAATATTTGGAATTTAGTGCACAACATAAATGAGTAAATCCCTTATGGAAAATAATATTTTTTAGCCATTTCTCAATAATTATAGAAAAATCTATTATTTGCATGCAATTGAACAAAGCAGTTTTATTAAACATATAGCATCTCATAGAAATAAATAAAAGAGATATATTTTTACAATATCTACTGTGTATATATAGTTGAAGTCAGAATTATTAGCCCTCCTGTTAAATTTTAATTCTTTTATATATTTTTCCCCAGTTACTGTTTAACAGAGATTTTTTCCAGCACATTTCTTAACATAATAGTTTTAATAACTCATCTCTAATAACTGATTTATTTTATCTTTGCCATGATGACAGGACATAATATTTGACTAGATATTTTTCAAGATACTAGTATTCAGCTTAAAGATACTAGTATTACATTTAAAGGCTTAACTAGGTTAATTAGGGTAAAGTTAGGGTAATTAGGCAAGTCATTGTATAACAGTGGTTTGTTCTGGAGACAATCCAAAACAAATATTGCTTAAGGGGGCTAATAATATTGACCTAAAATGGTTTTAAAATGGTTTTACTGCTTTTATTCTAGCTGAAATAAAAAAATTAAGACTTTCTCCAGAAGAAAAAATATTATAGGAAATACTGTGAAAAATCGCTGAATCTGTTTAACATCATTTGGGAAATATTTGAAAAAGAAAATAAATTAACAGGAGGGTGAATAATTCTGACTTCAACTGTATATTTGACAATTTGTTAATTAAAGGACATTTCTATTGTTCCTATCAGACAGTTAGTTCGTACCCGGAACAACAGCCTGTCCAATGACCAGCGGCAGAACAGCTGTGAGGCTTCACCCACCACTGAGGAGGCGGGATTTGGAGAAGGAACTGTGGTTAAACAAAGACGAGGTCAAGGTAAGTTACAGACAACTAATAAACAGAAATACATGTTTTACAGAGCCCACACACCAAACAACACATTCCTACCTTTATTAATATGAACAACATGTAACAGAAGGCAATGTTTTAATGATTGCATATAGGGTTGTGCAATATGACCATATATATATATATACGGTATGGACAAAATAAAAAGTCTATCGTTTCATATTATTCTGTTTTTTTATATTGTGGTGTCACAAACTACACTATTCACAGTAATACTTTTTCATGATTTACATGCGTTCAATATTACATGCCATTATGGGATGCCGACGAAGTATGAATAACAGCATCATGAGAAAGTTGCAGTCTTGAAAGTACACATAGCATTTTATATAGCAATATTTTTTCTTTGTGTGTTGGATCCGTAATCATTCGTATTTTAAGTGTTTAATATTTTATTAATGTAATAAAATTAAATTTTTCTACATTTTTAATCAAACATTTTCCCAGAATTTCCAGGGTTTCCGCGGGGTCTTAAAAAGTCTAAAATTTAAAAATCGAAATTTAAGGGCTTAAAGTCTTAAATTCGCTGTTCTAGGACTTAAATATTTTTGCACAGGTCTTAATTTTCCGATGTCCGTGTATCGCTACATCTAATGCTCATTTAAATTCTTTTTGTCGCTGTTGCTTGGTTTTCGTGGTGTTGTAATTCTTTATTTCACTAGTCCGCGGTATTTCAACTACATATGAGACCAACATGCAGCGTGCGCAGTGAATGTGACGTCATTGCTGTGTTTGCGCAACATGATTTCAGCTGGCGGGCCTCACGTAATGTTTTGAGACTCGAGTAAACACTGAACAGTTCGCGTGACGCCGCATTTGATTTGAGTTGAATATGAAACACTTTGAAGAGATTTTGTCTGAAACAGGTACGACTGTACACACATCTTCTTTATGATTAAGACGTGTCCATGCGTGATCATAGAGATAACCAGATGACCGATAATTCTTGGCTAGAAATTGCAACAGCAGTGGGAAAGGAGGAAAGTTTTTGTAAAAGTTTGGAAAACCTGAGGGATGAGTTTGTTAAAACAAAAAAAAAGAGGCCATGGCAAAAGTGGAGACCCAGGTTGTTTTAATATTACAGAATGTTTTTCCACCATTCATAGGTTTTACACTGATGTATAGGTTACAATTTTGAATTTAAAACAATTTACAAGTTACAAACTTAAATTAAGTAACAAATTATGTCTTTGATACAGCTGAAGTCATAATTATTCGCCCCCCTTTGAAATTTTCTTTCTTTTTAAAATATTTCCCAAATTATGTTTAACAGAGCAAGGAAATTTTCACAGTATGTCTGATAATATTTTTTCTTCTGGAGAAAGTCTTATTTGTTTTATTTTGGCTAAAATAAAAGCAGTTTTTTATTTTTTAAAAAACATTTTAGGGTCAATTTTATTAGCCCCTTTAAGCTATATTTTTTTCGATAGTCTACAGACCAAACCACCGTTATACAATAACTTACCTAATTACCCTAACCTGCCTAGTTTGCCTAATTAACCTAGTTAAGCCTTTAAATGTCACTTTAAGCTGTATAGAAGTGTCTTGAAAAAAAATCTAGTCAATATTATTTACTGTCATCATGGCAAAGATCAAATAAATCAGTTATTAGAGATGAGTTATTAAATCTATTATGATTAGTAATGTATTGAAAAAAATCTTCTCTCCTTTAAACAGAAATTGGGGAAAAAGGGGGGCTAATAAATCTGACTGTAACTGGAAAGGAATATATTAACCTATCAGTTTACAATATATTGATGCCCAATTTCTAGGCTTTATTGGTGATAATGGTCACGAATGTTGGATCATTATTGCCTTTTTAGCTTATAAATAGAGGACAGAAACTAGCCAGACAGTAAAGTGTGAATTGTTGAGTGGGCAAAATAAAAAAAATAAAAAAAAAAACGTCAGTATTTTAGTAAGTGTACTTTTTTTGTTTTATTCTTGCCATAATAAAAAATATTATATATATTAATATAATTGTAGAGCAAGTCAAGTTCTGTTGCCATTAAAATTTAGCTTTAATAGGTAGAACTGTCCGAGATATGAACAAAAGCAAGTGATGCAAAATTTAGATATAAAAAATCTTGGATGGTTATAAAAATCTTTATAATAAGTTATAAAAATAATAAAAAACAATTATTTTGAATGATATTAATGATATGACCTAGTTCCGGAAACTTTCTACTTCTCTGCTTCTTTTGACCGTCCCCTGATATTTAAAAGAATATCTCAATGGCGAACGCTTTAAGTATAAAAGCCTCGTCCGTTTTGTGAGGTGCGCGATGTGGCGCCAGACGAAAGTATAAATCTGACTTAAGATGTTTGTTTGTTTTTCCTGTAGTTCAATGGTGCATTTAACCTGTCTTTAGTACTGTTCAATTTAAATACATTTATTTTACCACAAATTTAGTGATTTTGTATTTTCTCTTTTTGTGTATGCGTGTTTTTGATGTTGTGATATAGGTCTTAAATTTAATACTTAATGGTCTTAAAAAGGTCATAAAAAGTCTTAAATTTGACATTATGATATCTGCAGAAACCCTGATTTCTTAATAAAGGGAAAAATATGATCACATATGAATATGTTTCTGTGTGTATACTTAACTATATATATATATATATATATATATACACAGTTGAAGTGTCAGAATTATTAGCCCTCTGAATTATTAGCACCCCTGTTTATTTTTTTTCCCTAATTTCTGTTTTATTGGAGAGAAGATTGTTTCAACAAATTTCTAAGCATAATAGTTTTAATAACTCATTTCTAATGACTGATTTATGTAATCTTTGTCATAATGACAGTAAATAATATTAGACTAGATATTCTTCAAGACACTTCTATACAGCTTAAAGTGACATTTAAAGGCTTAACTATGTTAATTAGGTTAACTAGGCAGCATACCTGTGAACCCTCCTGTTTTTCCCAGGAATCTCCTGTATTTTACAGTTCTATCCTCGCATCCCGTAAAGGTATCTTCCCGTATTTCTCCTGTATTTTCAGTCTTTTCTGAAGGGTTGCAATAACCATTAAAGAGCAGAACATCTCTTTACGCAACCTATACCGCCAAACCACCAGGGGCCGCCCTTTGCTCTTAAAGTGAGTCTGTTCTGTGCTTTCTCTTTGTTTAAGCATGAAAAAACTTTAAAAAAATATAAAAACGGCGGGATTCCCTTTCCTTTTATTACAGGTGTCGTCTCTCCTTCATATGCAATCCTCAAAACAGTCATATAGCGGTGCGTGACTGTCATCTGACGTGCTCCATAGTAATAAACAGAGGCTGTTTCCCAAACAGAATCTGTACACGTGATTTGAAGCGGAGCGAAAGTCTGGGTTTTGGATGTGTGTTTAAACAGACATATACACATAATTAATAATAATATTATCTAAAAATGTCGATCTTGGTGGGGTTTTTTCAAACTCAAACTAAGTTTGTCCTAATTGAGCATAAAAAGTTAGGAAAGCAATCGAATGCTTTCATTATAACGTTAGATGGTTGCATTTTTAAAGTGACGCCTGTTATTTAATGTAATCAAACGAAAAAAAAAACTCTAAATAAATAAGAGATTTATTCGTTGCTCTTTGATCAGAATGTGTAAGTTATACAGTGAAGAAACGGCTAATGAGAATTGATAGCTTGATTTTATTTCATTATAGCTACTCATTTTAATAAGCTGAACAGTTTGCTAATGTATTTGCTGCTAATGTATACTGTTTATTTTTTCTTTTGTAAATAATATTAATAAAACATATTACTGACCATTTAACTGTTTATTTACATTGAACAGCTCCAAATCAACATATTTAGTAATTTGGGGATTTTTTAAAGGGGGGGGAGGAGAATCCCTTATTATGGTGGGCATATCCTTTATTTTCACATCCCAATGTTGACAGGTATGCTAGGCTAGTTAGGGTAATTAGGCACGTTATTGTATAATGATGGTTTGTTCTGTAGACTATCGCAAAAAAAATAATAATTGCTTTAAGGGGCTAATAATTTTGACCTTAAATGGTTCTTTAAAAAATAAAAACTGCTTTTATTCTAGCCGAAATAATATATATAAAGTCCTTTACATGTAGTCAGAATATAAAAACTACTTATTCATTTAGTTTACGGAAATGGTAATATATTCAGGGTTCCCACACTGCTTGAAAGGACTTGAAAGTGCCTGGATTTCAGACATATGAATGAGGCTTGGAAAGCACTTAAAAACAAACACTTTCTTGAAATTGCTAAAATTTAAAGTTTATGGTGTTATTTTAACAATTGTACTGTGCTGCTTTTAAAAAAACTGAATGAAAATACAAAGATATTCTTAATTTAAAGATCTTTATAAATTACGTCTTATACTTGAGCTATGACAAATAATGCATTTTACCATTTTTATCAGTGCATTGTAATATTACCAATATTGAATTCAACTAATTGTATTAAAGTTCTTTAAGCATGACTTTAAAACGGTTGTTGAAAACTTTTTTAAAAATGGCACATTCAAAACATCATCATTATGACATTTTAATGTTTAATTCAATTCATGTTTATTTATATAGCGCTTTTATAATGTAGATTGTGTTAAAGTCCAGATTTCAGTGTTGAAGTTCAGTTCAGCGTGGTTTAAATTTCACTGCTGAAAGTTCAAACACTGATAAGCAAATCCATCAATGTGCTGCTCCACAAGTCTCGATTCCAGCAAGACAGTGGCAAGGAAAAAAAACTTCAATTGACGAAGTGAAGGGAAAAAAAACACTTAATATGTAAATATTAAGTGTAAATTATATGTTAAGTACAAGAAGGATTTTCACATGCTGGGGGTGTGAATTACAAAGATGCTCTATTTAAAAAGTATTGATTTTAAAAAGTGTTTGAATTTGGTGTCCATGAAAGAGTGGGAACCCTGTATATTGTGGGACACACTTTATTATAAGTTTCATTAGTAAATGTTTCTTAATGTATTTACGAACATGAACTAAAAACAAATACTTTAGCAGCGTTTATTAATCACAGTTCAACATTTACTAATGCATTGTTAACATCCAAATTCATACTTGTTAACATTAGTTCATGCACTAAAGTGTTACCGTATCATTATCAGGATGTGAGATGACTTCTATCATAAAATTAGAACTTTACATTATTGCCAAGCCCTAATACCACACACAATAAAACAAATAGAGTGCTCCTGAAGAAGTGTGTGCTGTTTTATCTCTGTAGTTCGAGATCATCATCAGGCTCATAAGTCCTGGCCGTCCACACTGAGTGACACTGACAGTGTTGGTCCTGGAAGTGGACTGGGCTCTCCCACCAACAGCACAGGTCTGAAAAAAGCCAAGACCAGTCTGCTTTATGCTATTAAGAAGTAAAAACACTTCAATAAAATAATATTGTTTAATGTTTTAATCTCAGGAGATATCTCAAAACCATCAAGGCCAGTGTCTGCAGCCACTTTATCATCCAATGAAGATTTAGAGGAGCGAGATGGTGCCGTGACCCAGTTTGAACAAAGTAAGTCAATTAATTAATTTATTTTCCTTCAACTT
The DNA here is from genome assembly GCA_903798205.1 of Danio tinwini. Taxonomy (NCBI): domain Eukaryota; kingdom Metazoa; phylum Chordata; class Actinopteri; order Cypriniformes; family Danionidae; genus Danio; species Danio tinwini. The sequence continues at coordinate 2,906,147 of CAIGQZ010001210.1, forward strand.
AGTCCTTTTTTTTTTGTCAGGGGTTGCCACAGCGGAATGAATCACCAACTACATTTACACAGCGGATGCCCTTCCATTCTCACATTTACACACACACTCATACATACACTACGGCCGATTTGGTTTATTAATTGACCTGTAGCGCATGTTTTTGGACTGTGGGGGAAACCGGAGCACCCGGAGGAAACCCACGTCAACACTGGGAGAACAAGCAAACTCTTCACAGAAATGCCAACTGACCCAGCCAAGACTTAAACCAGCGACCTTCTTACTGTGAGGCGACTGAGCCACCTTGTCGCCCTATATTGTAATTGAAAATGCCAAATTTCACAGATTTGCTCCCATCTAAATTCTAATCACACACACCAAACTTTAAACTTTTGTTAATGTTTTATTAATGTGTCTGGATGTTTGTTGTGTTTCAGGTATAAATGGGATTGAACCAGAAATCGTGGCTCCCACTGGACCGTTCCGAAACGTGGGATTGTCCAAAGCTGCAAAAACCCATCGGCTGCGCAAACTTCGCACGCCATCAAAGTGCAGAGAATGTGACAGCTACGTTTATTTCCAGGGTGCAGAATGTGAGGAGGTGAGACCGATCATTTCAGTGGATTTATAATCTTCACTTGTTATTTGCTTAATCTACAGTTGAAGTCAGAATTTCTATTTCAAATATTTCCCAAATGATGTTTAACAGATTCAGGAGTTTTTCACAGTATTTCTTTGAGTATTTTTTCTTTTGGAGAAAGTCTTATTTGTTTTATTTCGGCTAGAATAAAACCAGTTTTTAATTGTTTTAAACCATAGACTGTAAAAGATATGGACGTAGTATCTGTGACGTCACCCATAGGTTTCTGAACACTGCAAAAGAAGCTACAAGTAGGCGCGGCCAACCGTCGCCATTTTGTTAGCGCGTCATCGCACCAAACGTGGGATATGTGGGCAAAGAGGCGGAGAGTGAGCGGAGCTACAGACGCATGCTGGATTCTCAGCATTTTGCTTAAACCTGGCTTAGACAGACTTTTTACCTTGGGAGAAAGCTTAATACTTCATTACCCAAGACTCGTTTGTGTTCTGACCACAAGTGCTTGGTTGTACACTATATCAATAAAGTGTTTAGACTTTTAAAAACACTGTTGTAAAACATTGAGCCACTAAACATTGCTCTTATGATGTTTTTCGACAGGAGGAAAACGCGAATTACTGTCAAACACTTCAGATATAGTCTGTGTTAGTAAATGCAAGGCTGTCTATAAAAATCCAGCACTAACACTGTATGACAACGCTTCAGACGACTGTTTTATAGCCTACAGCTAATCAATCTGTCAGATTCTGGAGTGCTTTACAGGTCTAAAAAACATTATAAATGATAAATGATCTTAAATAAAACAAATACATTTATAGAGATGGTATATAAGTATATAATTTTACTCACTTGGGAAATGGAGGGAACTTGAACGGTTTGTAAGCACAATTAAGTCCACACAGCTATAGCTATAGGATCTGATAATTGCAGGAATTAATTCCAAAAGGCAAATGAATGCGTAAAGAAACATTAACCAAAACAAAAATAGGATGTATATGCTGAGATCAGCGGCTAATTAGCCAGAATCAGCTGAGGTGACGAGACAGCGAGCAGCGAGGGCTAGCTGTCACTCAAGAGGCCACACCCTTAATTATGCAAACTTAATATAACTTAATAAAAACGAAACGGATGAGTTATAAAAAAAAGTCACCCCCTCACAGTTGTCATGAAGGGTAATCATAGCTATATGCACCAAAGCCATCGTTTGTACCAGGCTGTAAACATGTTTATATCAGCTGTAAAAATGGCCAATTTACTAATGCAGTCAGGAAGCACTTGGACTTCCTGGAGCCAGCCCCCCAAGGCGAGTCGATGAATTGCAGTTTTAGTTACTTCCGTATTGGCTTCCCGAGGAAGAGCGGGAGGTTGCCTCTTGTTTTAAACCCATTTTAAGGTCAATATTATTAGCCCTCTTCAGCAGTATTTGATTTGGATTGTCTACAGAACAAACCACTGTTATGACTTGCCTAAAAACCCTAACCTTACCCTATTTAACCTAGTTAAGCCTTTAAATGACACCTTAAGCTGTATAGAAGTGTCTTGAAAAATATCTAGTCAAATATTATTTACTGTCATCATGGCAAAGATAAAATAAATCAGTTATTAGAGATGAGTTATTAAAACTATTATGATTAGAAATGTGTTGGAAAAAAATCTTCTCTCCATTAAACAGAAATTGGGGAAAAATATACATGGGAGCTAATAATTCAGGACAGCTAATAATTCTGACTTCAGCTGTTTACATATGAAACAAGAGCTCTTTTAAATGGGATAGTTCACCCAAACATGAATATTCTTCACAAATGAAGATATTTTGAAGAATGTTGGAAACCAGGAAACATTGACATCCATAGTTGGAAAAACAAATGTTCAATTTTCATTTTTGGGTGAACTATCCTTTTAAGTTCTCTCCTAATACTGTTAGTGTATTAGGTCCCAATCATCACAAATACTGCAGAAGACTTACTGGAACTCACATGGACCCAAGATTCTCACAGAAATCATTCAAGTTTGGTGAAGGATAAATCAGGGTTTGGGATTACATTCAGTATGGGGGCGTGCAAGAGATCTGCAGAGTGGCTGATCAACATCAACAGCCTGAGGTATCTAGACATTTGTACTGCCCATTACATTACAAACCACAGGAGAGGGCAAACTCTTCAGCAGGATAGCGCTCCTTCTCATACTTCAGCCTCCACATCAAAGCTCCTGAAAGCAAAAAAGGTCAAGGTGCTCCAGGATTGGCCAGCCCAGTCACCAGACATGAACATTATTGAGCATGTCTGGGGTAAGATGAAGAAATAGGCATTAAAGATGAATCCAAAGAGTCTTGATGAACTCTGGGAGTCCTGCATGAACGCTTTCTTTGCCATTCCAGATGACTTTATTAATCAGTGATTTGAGTCATTCAGAGATGTATGGATGCAGTCCTCCGAGCTCATGATGGAGTCAGACACAATATTCATTCTGTTTCCACTGCAGCATGACTTTATATTCTATACTGGACATTATTGAAGGTTCAGTGATGAGACTTTAGTCTAAGCAGAGCCAGACCTTACTGTCCTAATGAAATCATTACAAATCAAGGCATGATCATATTTTTTTTTGGTCAAATAAGAGTAATCTAGAGGCCTTTGCCTTTCAGATAAACCACTTCTGATACCAAATGATCAACTAGAAGTCAAGTTATTATTTGCTCATCCTAAAACTTGAATAGGCAACACGACTTTTGTCAGGTAGTGTACAATTATTAAATAAAGTTATAAGGGCATTCTTTAAAGGCTACTTACAGGTGTGTGTGTGTATATATATATATTGAAATGTGTTTTTATTGTCCCTAAAAAATCTTTTTAAAACCTGGTAGGCCTACCTTTATTCATTTATTTATTTATTAATTTATTTATTTATCTATCAACTTGGTACTAAGATACCAGTTCTTTTGACAACACCAGTTGCAAATGCTAATTCAGACATATATTGAAGGTAGTTTCTTGTGAGAGAATGCAAAAGCATTACAATAGGCTATGTTTCTCCTCTTTTTAAGATAACCCAATGGAATGGCAGGGTGGATTAATTTATGGTAGCCCAACTGGACAACATAATAACCCTCAGACATCAGGCATCAGTTTTGCAAACTCTGTCACTTAGTTAGTTAGTGATAAAGCATATTTAAAAACAACTGTTGTTGACCAAAGTGCTGTACAAAACGATAAAAACAAAAGAATGTACACGAGAATTAAAAAAAACATCAAAAGTGTGTTGTTATAAAGTTTTTTAGTTTAAACATATGATTTAAACTTGGATTTAAACAAAAAAAAAAGAGATGATACTGTTTGAAATGACATTGGTAAGCTGTTAGTTTAGGGCCACCCTTGCAAAAGCTCTGTCTCTTCTATTTGTTTGTTTAGTCCTGGATATACAGAGAGTAAACCAAGATCCCCCGACCACAGTGACCTAGCTAGATGTTTGATGTGTGTGTGTGTGTGTGTGTGTGTGTGTGTGTGTGTGTGTGTGTGTGTGT
>CAIGQZ010001210.1:2911616-2927305 GCA_903798205.1 Danio tinwini
AAGACTTAAGTGTTTTTATGTCTTTTGTGTCTAAGACTTAAGTGTTTTTCTTTTTACTGTGCAAGAAGCAGAAAAATATGTTTTGAAAAAGTGATTTTCATTTATAATTTCAGCTGCTGTTTGTATGAAGTAAAAGTTAAAGCAATTTACTGTAGCAGAAAATGTTATTTGATTAAAAATCTCTATTATTTCTTAAACTTCTTTATTTTTATTAATTACATATTATTATTATTATTAATATTATACTTTTTTATTATTATAAATTTGTTTATTAAAATGCATTAATAAATAAAAATCTTTTTTTTTTTTCTTGGTGAAACTGGTCAAAAGTTCAGATTGTTTTGAGTTCATGTGAAATACAGCCCTCCTGTGACATTTAAATTGTTTTTCAAATATTTCCCAAGAAAGATAACAGAGCAAGAGTTTTCATTCATTCATTTTTCTGTAAATCAAACCGGAGCACCCTGAGGGAAACCCACACTAACACAGAGAGAACATGCAAACTCCACACAAAAATGTCAACTGACCCAGCCGAGACTCGAACCAGCGACCTTCTAGAGCAAGATTTTATTTTGTTTTATTAGTATTTCTTATTATATATTTCTTCGGGAGAAAAAAGTCTGGAATAAAATATATGTAAAAAATGTAAAAGCTAGTAGGGTAGAATAGTCGGCTACAGAACAAACCACTGTTGTCCATTGACTTGCCATAAAAGATTTAAATTGACTGGGATGATCAAGTCTTTTTCTATGCAGTGCATCAGAAATTATTCTAATAAAAGTAAAAAATAATGAAGCAAAAATAAATAAATAAACAGTATTTTATGGTTTTCTGGGAAGTCTAACAGTATTCAAATATAGAAATCAAATGTAAAATAACATGGTTATCATTGTACAAATAATAACAAAAAAAGTCTAATATTTTTATTATTTAATCCTCAATAAATAATCTAATCCTGTGATGTGACTATTGCTGATAGACACATCGCGATATCAATGCTCAAGCCATATATTGCTCGGCCCTAAATTAGGCAAGTCATTGTTTAACAGTGGTTTGTTCTGTAGCCAATCGAAAAAAATATATTGGGGGCTAATAATATTGACCTTAAAATGGTTTAAAAAAAATTAAGAACTGCTTTCATTCTAGCTGAAGTAAAACAAATAAGACTTTCTCCAGAAGAAAAAGTATTGTAGAAAATACTGTGAGAAATTCCTGAGTCTGTTAAACATTATTTGGGAAATATTTGAAAAAGAAAAAAAATCCACAGGAGGGCGAATAATTCAACTTCAACTGTATATAATATATTTAATATGGTGCATTAATTGTGCGTGTTCATGCTGTCGGTGTGGTCTGCAGCTCCCGGAGCCCATCATGCCCTTCCGGATGTATAATGAGCTAATGGGACTGGCCAAGGAGAGCCTGAATTCGGATGCATCAGAGTCTGCTGATGGGGTAAAGAGCCCAGAACTGGTGGATCGAGGGCCAGAAACCGAAACAGAAGTGCTGACGCTGGTGGAGAAACTCAGAGAAGTGCTGAAACGGCTGCCGAACGCTAACATCGCCACACTCAAGTACATCATTCAGCACCTGCGCAGGTCAGACTATTCAACTGTGGAAAATATCCACACATTGTATTGTTTATGTAGTCAAATTAATATTATATAAGAAAAATACAGTTTGCAAAAATAAATACAATGACTTTTATTTTGAAGTTTTGCAAATTTATATTTTAATTGTATAAAATAATTGTTAGATTAAAAACAGTATAAATAGCAGCACGGTGGCTCAGTGGTTAGCACTGTGGCTTCACAGCAAGAAGGTTGCTGGTTCTAGCTCCAGCTTGGTCAGTAGGCATTTCTGTGGAGTTTGCATGTTTTACCCATGTTGGCGTGGGTTTCCTCCGGGTGCTCCGGTTTCCCCCATAAACCAAACACATGCGCTATAGGGGAATTCGATTAACTAAATTAGCCGTAGTGTGTGAGTGTGTGTGAGAATGTGAGAGTGTTTCCCAGTACTGGGTTGCAGCTGGAACGGCATCCGCTGTGTAAAACATATGCTGGAATAGTTGGCGGTTTATTCCGCTGTGGCGACCCCTGGTAAATAAAGAGATTAAGCTGAAGGAAAATGAATGAATGAAAAAAGTATTAATTATTTCTAGTTATCTTGTATAAAATGTAATCTTAAATAATTAAATAGTGTTTTATTTTATTATATAAAATTATTTAAAAATATATATAATAATTTTGTACAAAATATAATCTTAAATGGGCAACGCAATGGCGCAGTAGGTAATGCTGTCGCCTCAGAGCAAGAAGGTCGCTGGTTCGAGCCTTGACTGGGTCGGTTGGTGTTTCTGTGTGGAGTTTGCATGTTCTCCCTGCGTTCGCGTGGGTTTACTCCGGGTGCTCCGGTTTCCCCCCACAGTCCAAAGACATGCGGTACATGTGAATTGGGTAGGCTAAATTGTCCGTAGTGAATGAGTGTGTATGGATGTTTCCCAGAGATGGGTTGCAGCTGGAAGGGCATCCGCTGCATAAAACATGTGCTGGATAAGTTGGCGGTACATTCAGCTGTGGCGACCTCGTATTAATAAAGAAACTAAGCCGAAAAGAAAATGAATGAATGAATGTAATCTTAAATATTATAAATTAAGCATGTGAATAAATTAAGTTCAATGTAATATTTTACCAACATACAGTAAGTCAAATGTTTTAGAATTTACGTTATAGCAAAACAAAATAATTGAATATTGTATATAAATATTTCATAGTTTGAGTATTAGTTATTTGCAAAAAATATTTTTGAGTTTAGCAGAACAAACAAGTCATTTGAATGAAATGTAAAAATAAATCAATAATACTAACTTAGTTGTTGAAAAATCTTTATTTTGTGTTTATGATATTTGAACTTTTGTTTCCAGTGATTTCGAAAGATTTATTCTTTATATACATTTTCTTTATGAATTGGAGGAAGTACTTAAAGTCATTTTAAGTGATAACCTGAAGCCCTGATTTAGGCTACATTTACACTGCATGGTTCAAGTGACCAAATTCTAATGTTTTTTTCCTATGTGGCACAGATGGGATATAGCCCATGTACGTGTAAGCAGGAAAAAACCACATGAATTCCAATTTACTCAAATCAGATTCAGGCCTTGTTCATATGTGGAAATTTATCTGATATGAATCAGATCTGTGTCTGCAGTGTAAGCAGGTAGATCGGCTCTTCACCTGTCATTAGAGTCGCGCATCATTAAAAACCCTAGCGAATGACATCATCTCTCTGACGCTTTCATTTCACACTGCTCCGTCTATCGTGTTTTAGTTCGTTACTAACCTGTACAGGGGTTTGTGGTGTTATGGACTTAACGTAATCTACTAAAGATAATAACACAAGATCTGTTTGAATAATTTAAAACATTATTTATTAGTCAGGTAAATGTGGATTATGCCAATTCATTCAGTCAATTCGTAAACAATCAATACAAGACACCAAATTATCAAAGATAAATTCAAGATCAAAAGACGCATACCTGACATCAAAATATACATAGCATGGAGCATGAAGCTCCACACTACGAGCTAATCTGGGTACAGAATCGCGCCGAACATTTAGAAACTTCCCCTTAAGTAGTCAAACCAAGAAACTCCTTGATGAAAGGGGTGCGTTGAATAACAAAAGGCATTTGCATTTAGTGGAAGAGTTTCTGCCTATAGGCATTTGAATAGAAGCCCCTAGGTTAAGGCACACCCTTAGCAGTGGCTCAAAACATATCTGAAGTTATATATCTATTGTTTAGATTATGTCTATTTCTAAGGGAATGAGCTGAAGCACCAGTCGCACTGAGACATTTCAAATGATATCAGACATGATAAATAAAGTCACTTGGATTTATTTAGAACATTCACACTTTGAAATGACCATTCTGTGTGAGTATGTGTGAAGAGAGGGTGAGTGCTTCAAATGTAAATAAAGGAAAGGAATGAGCTGACTTTCCCGCATTCCCACCTGGTGGGTTGTGGAGCCGATTGTCTCTGTGTTTTCAGAATTGTCAAAGACATCAAAATATTTGTGGTATATCAAATCTTACAGCAGTGTAAATGCAGACAATCGGACATGAGTCACTTTTAAAGATGACGTAAGCCGGTCGTCAAAAAAATCTGATACAGTCACAAAATCGGAATTGATTATCAAGATCTGCAGTGTCAATGCAGCCTCAGAGTCATGAGTCATAAAATCTAGGCAAGCCTAAATATTACGTGCGTAAAATAATTAAATATGCCCTGCGCGTTTGCGGTTTTTAAGGAAACTTCGGTGCGGTAATCAAGTCAATATTATTGTTCAAAAGGGTAATGATTCGCACTCATCAAGTATTTACTTCATGCTGTTTTTATTTTTACATTCTACAGGTGACGTTTGTGTTTTCTGAGTCACCCGTAGAATGTAATAATAAAAACAGCATGAAGTAAATATTTGATGAGTGCGAATCATTACCCCTTTTGAAGCCTAAATATTACCCATCAGTCTAAAGAGCAATGAATGTTGTTAAATGAAGTAGTAAATGATGACGTTGTTGTGTTTGTGTCTCTCTCAGAGTCTCAGAGCTGGAGCAGGAGAATAAAATGAGTGCCAGTAATTTAGGCATAGTGTTCGGGCCGACGCTGATGAGACCCAAACCTACCGGGGCCACAGTTTCCCTCTCATCTCTGGTGGATTATCCTCATCAGGCCCGCATCGTGGAGACTCTGATCGTCTTCCAGCAGAGCGTCTTCATCTCCACGCTCAGACCTCCTGCTCAGCGTCAGGTCTGATGATTATTCAATTCAAGTTTATTAGTAGGAGTAGTAACTTTATTGTCTTTGACAGGAAATTTGTTATGGGCATCACCATATTGCTGCAGACATTCCATAAAAACAGGCAATAAAAAACAATACAAAAATACAGCAGTTACAGAATTTATATGCTAATTAAGATAGACTCTTGTTAAATAAACCCACTGAAACAGGTACAAAGGATTTCTTAGAACAGTTCAATCTACATGCTACAATTGCCTACAGTTTTGTTCTGTGTGGTCATGTGCAAGAAATAATGCTCCATGATTACCAGATTCAAAACTCTGTAGTGCTAAAAACCGAGATTCTGCCTAGTCAAAGACAAGGAAAGAAGACAGAACTGTAGAAGGCCTGGGTAATTATCAAGAACTGTATTCTGACAGCGACCTGCACCTGTATGGCAGGGTATTGGCCCGTTTCCACTGAGTGGTACGGTACGGTTCGGTACACTTTTATGGCCGTTTCTACTGTCAAAAGCGTACCGTACCACTTTTTCGGCACCCTTTCGAAAGGGTACCAAAGGCGAGAAAGGGTACCAAAAGGTGGAGCTACACGCGCAGCTGAACGCTGATTGGTTTACAGAGATACGTCACGATCTTGCGGAGCTAGCCAGAATCAAAACAATGGAGCTGCCATGTTTTTAAATACACAGCCGAGACAACTATATGCATTATAATGCCAAGAAATGGATGACCCGGGCTCAAAACAAACCATGTCGTTGTCTTGATGAACAACCACGAAGCCAAGAATCTGCCGTGTCCTGTTATTGTTTTACGAGGCCGTCTAAAAGCGCGATCATGTCTAGATTTGATATAACGAACTTCTTGAGCTGATGAAAATAACGTGTTTGTGATTAATGAAGCGTCTTCGACATCTGATCCATTCAGAAAGAAAAGGACAAACGCGAGAGTGAAGCGCGGAAAAAAAGGAGAAGCCCGACAAAACACAGGAGCATATAGTTTCAGCAACCTGAACAATCTGCCATGAACAAATCATGAACAAACTGCCATGTTTATCATCAGCTTTTGGACTATTATGAACTGGGAATGACAGAATTACTCTCTAACAGAGGCTACATGTGCTGATGAAGATTACAGACACAGATGAGAGGTTAGCTCTGACTGTGGGCTACTGTATATGTTGCGTGTTGTTTTTGAACTCAAATAAGGACTTAATGTCTGCTGTGTGTAGTTTATCTGTAAGTGGTAACATATCAGAGACTGTAAGGGTCTGTATGTGTTCATATATGTTCATTTATTTATTTATTTTATATAATTGCAGACGTTACAGTAGGCTGTAACACTGTCACACTGTCATTAATCTGCAGTTATAATCAAATCATGTTCATAGAAATGTTAGTAATAAACATTTATAAACAAGTATTAATATGTTTAAAGCATCTGTTTTGTTAGAAGAGCTTCTCATATAATGTCAACGACCTGTACAGCTTTACTGTAGACATTTATTCGAGCGAGAATGACGTCGACTGAAACTCTCTGTAGTACACCACGCCCATCAAAAGGGTACCCTTTGAAATGGAAACACAAGCCTGATAAAGGTGACCCGTACCAACCCGAACCGTACCGTACTGTTCCACTCAGTGGAAACGAGCCATAAGTGAACTTACATGTTTACATTTTATTCTTAGGGTTCAGTGTCCGCAGTTTAATTAACCAAATAGAACTGTTATGGCTGAAATCATTGCTGCAATCAAAAACGAGTAATGTGTATGATTCAGCATAGCGTGAACTTTGCTTATATAATGAGAACTGCAGAGTCGAGCATTTTTAATTAGGTCCTCACTCCATTCAGCTCTTCTAATGGCTATTAGTCAAAGACGTCTGCGGTTGGCATTAAAAGCAGTGTGGTGTATACGGTAAAGTTTTCAATTTTGGCATCCTACTGCACAACACAACATGTATGCTATTGCAACCGGTATGCGCGGTTGAACCCGTGTGATGTAGGTTGGTAATTTCCCTATACATACACCTTGTTACAGCACAGGCAAAATAATCAATTATTAACAATAAACAATAAATAAATAAATAAATGTGACAATAAATACATACAATGCAGACATACATCATAGCTAAATATTGCCGTTTATTTTTTTAAAAAAGCTGGCGCAGCGCACCTGTGTATATACTACTTCAATCTGTTCTCGTACTCCGCCATCCCACAATATAAAAAAATATATAAATAAATAAACTTACACAGGACTGGCAGGACATATGCATTGATACAGCTTTATTACACATGGCATGTGGTTTATTTTGATAGGTTACCTGTTTTTCTGCTGTTTAGAGTTCCTAAGCGCATTCAGAGAGAGATATCACATCACATGTACAGTTCTCCCACACACCACTTTTGGTGGATTTTTCCCTGGTTTTTGTTCTCTTCTTTGATTCAAATTTGGTTACCCAGCATCCCTCAACACCTTCCTTACTCCTTTCATTTGTTCATGTCGGCTCCTTTTGCCAAGGATTTGCCTTTTAATGTCCAAAGCAGACATGACAGCAAGCGGCATCTCTATTTTTCTTAGTGGACATAAAAGTTTTTTCCGCGTGACACTATTTTAACACATACAAATGTCACATGGTTATCTCACTTTTAGTTTTTTTGGACTTATATGGTTGTTCGTTACATGCACTCAAGTAACTAGTAACTAATTAGTAGGGGTGTAACAGATCATGGTTAATTCCACGGTTTATACATAAATTAATACCTTTTTTTTACCTGTAGATTATTTCAACATTTCAAATGCATCATTCAAATCACATGTGTGAAAGCATTTTGACTTTTCGTGTAAAATGTAATGACGACGGTCGAGAAAGAGATGAAGTTTTTACACTTTTCAGCTAGTTACTAAGTTAAAACAATCAAATAACACAGAAGTGCTTGGCAAACAGTTTGTAGTTCAGATATATATACACTGATGTTTATGGTAAAGATTAAAATCAGTTTAAGGCAACTTGACGCTGTTAAATGTTGTAGCAATTACATCATTTCACCAGTAGGTGGTGACAAACAACCATCAAAAATAAGTCACTGAATAGTTCTTCAAAAATGATGCATCTAATAATAAAACGTGAAGTTTTATGAGTGAATTGTTCAATCATTAATTAAAAAATGAGACAAAAAGATAAATATGATGTGTTGTACAAGATTATAATGTTAAATTTATACATTTAGCATTATCAGCAATAGTAGCAAAGATCATTTTTCGCAGTATTGAATATGTTACTTTTTTATATTCAGCTGGTTATTTCTTTATATTTATTTTTATTAAAATTACAGGTTCTGTAAGTTCTGTTTGTTAAAACCAAAAGTTTCTTGCAGTAATGTTTTTATAATAAATGGAAAGCTAATGACATTTGTCTCCATTTTTCGGATCAGCAAAAAAGGGTCCAATCGGTTACTCAAAAATTGTAGCGTAGGATTTGTGATCCGTTACACCACTACTAATTACTAATAACTTTTAACAGTGAAGGTTATTATATATAAACAGTTAACCTGCAGTTATATAGTATATAGGTGAAGTCTATGTGAACATGTTAATGAACTGTATCTTTCTAGAGTGTGTGTTTGTGTGATTAGTTCTGCCATAAGCACCTATTTTATGTGCATTTTGGAATATTGCATAAAAAATGTCGACTAGAAACAGCAAGATGTGTATAAATTTTTAAAATGCGCATTACAAATGTGAGTAGGATAAACGTTTTATGCGATAAGAAAAAATGTGCATAAACTATGATGGAAATACATTTAGTGAATAAACTCAAGCATGCACATCAGTAAAGTGATGTGATTTAGTTTAAACAGATGATGTGATGATAAAAATAATGACATTAATAGACTTTGCAGCACGTTTCCAGCACATTGTAAAACATCTGAAATATTGTTTTGCTGATTGTGAAACCCCTCAGCCGTAAGTCTGTCATCACAGTGCTTCAGTATTATAATTATTGTTATTATTCTCTCCAAAACTGTCCTGAGCATCTATCTGCGCTCCTCACACCTCCAAAAGCACCGCATTCACTGTGTTTTATCTTCTGAGGTGCTACTCATTAATTAGAGAAGGAAAAACACCACAGTGGCTTCTCCAAGTGCACTAAACTACATTTCTCTGACTCATATTTGCTCCAGTTTATCAGGAATTGATGATTTTGTTCTGTTTTGATTCTCATTGGATGGAAACGCTGCTTTATTCGCAGATGTTTTATGCAATATTCCAGTTTTGCGCATGAATCTAATTCGCATCTTTGGATGGAAACACAGCTGGTGAAGATGCAAGTGTTCTACTGTACTGCTTTTGCTTTAATCACGATCTTCTTCTTCATTCAGGACAGTGAGACTGGAGCTCATGAAGAACCAATCAGAGCCCATCAGGAGTGTGGTGAGATACACACTGCATATATTACAGATATTAGAAGTAATAACTATTAAATAATATGTTAATAATTTTTTTTATAATCAGACTTGAAAAAACAGTCTGCAGAAACACTGACATTCTCCCTTTGTACGTGTCATCAGAGGGAGAAAGCCCCGCCCACTAGTGACCATTTCACTTATTAGCATAGGATGTAATCTTGTTTTTGAATCTGCCATTATGCTGACACACAGGCATTCGTAGCTCCACCCTCTTTTGAAAAGATCTCATTTGAATTTAAAGTGACAGTCACCAAAACAGTACAGTTTAAATCAGTCCAAAAGGGTCAGTTTCAGAGAGTTAGAAAACTTTATCTGTGTGGTATTTTGCACTGAAACTTCCCTACACATCTCGTTAAAAGGGGCATAATAGGTCATCTTTAAAATATTGTGCTTGGGCTTGTGAATTAAGTGTTAATTATACTGACAATTATGTTTGAATATATATATATATATATATATATATATGAGCTATTCCAGCGTTATCGATGTCAAAACATAAATTCACATAGAAAGTATATGTTAACATTATATTGACACTTCTGTTTATATTTTCTAAAACAACTAACCACAGAGTTATGGGAGCAAAAAATATCAATCTGTAAACAGTTTTTATACTTTCAATGAGGAAAATAAACGTGTTATGGATGTGACAAAAAGGTCTGTGAATTTTCAGTCTACAACATACTTTGTAAAAAATTCTCTCAATTAAACTGCACAACCCAAAAAAAACAATGCTAATCAAACAGATACGAGTTGGCTCACTAAAGAACAAACATGATTGATTTTATTTTATTTTTTTATTTGCATTTATTTTTGCATTTATGAGGAAAAAGTATCGTTATGGATGTGACAGCTGTAAAATTGCTACTTGTGTGATTTTGGCAAATTAAATATAATAGTTTTAAACACTGACAGATGCATTTTTGAGTATTTCTAAAGTACTGTAAAATACTTGCTTACACAAAAAATGTTTCTCTATTCTGGTGAAAACTTAATTTTATTCATGGCAAGGTTGACATTTGCATGGAATTGCTCATATATATATATATATATATATATATATATATATATATATATATATTATATATATTAGTGGTGGGCTGTAATCGGCATTAACGTGCTGCATTAATGCGAGACTCTTATCGGGCAATTAAAAAAAAAAATAATAATTCTCCGTTTCGCCATTAATTTATTCTCAAAGTTGGTTTGGGAGCTGGGTCTATTCTACACAAGCTATGATGACTTTCACGTTGATATTTTAGCGCGGATGTATACCTGACCGGTGAGCTGTCTGACAAAAAAGTGCCCTTCTGGATCAAATCAGCAGGATACCCTTCTGGATCTTTCACTTCGAAGACACTACTGACTACGCTTACATGGACATCTGTACTCTAGTTATTTGCCTTAATAGACAATAATATAATGAAGGTGTTTACGTGAAGTGCTTTCATATAAGTTTTCTGTAATTTTGGGTGAATTTAACTGCAGTTCGGCAGTTTCACCTTCACTCATGAACATTTCATTCATGCCCCCGTGACAAACAGGGGTATTAGATGCAAATAAGAAGTAAGGACTGGTGAGAGTGTTATGGAATTTAATAACGCACGCCGAAAGAAAAAACTTCTGCATTTCGCAACGTGTGTGTAGTCTTTTACTAACTGCCGCATGTGTGGATCCTGTTGGAAAATATGGCAAAGTCCTACATGACGGTAATAGTTTGATTGCGGTGTTTACTTCAATAATGCCACTAATATCTGCATACTCCACGTCTTAATTCCATGTTTAGTTCAGTGACTTTAGTCAGATTAAGGTAATCAAATATCGCTGTTTGGAGCTTATGTAGGCCTACAGCTCAACATTGATGTTTAACTGAATAAACAGTTAGTAAACACAAGTACATCTTATTGAACATCATTTATTTTCATCACCAACCATCAAAGCAGAACAGTTTCTCAAGGTGTGTGTGATGGATTTTGGAAACAGGAGATGAGCCCCTCGTCTAATGCTCCACCTGGCTAGAGAAACCCGTTCTTAAAGACTTACTTTAGTCATTATTTGGGTAGCACACATATTCTGAATGCCTTCGGCAGAATTCAAATGATGCATTTTAAATTACATTAATTCCAAGATTACAGTGAGAATAATCTAGATTAAAAAAATTATTTATGCCCACCTATTATATATATACTGTATATAATAATAATAAAAGTAAATGTGTTCCTTAGTTACATTTTATGTAACAAACGTGTACAAACGTGTAAAAAAACGTTTTTTTGCATATATTTTAAAGATTAAAGCTTAAAGGCTCGTACACACCGGGACGCTTTTCGTTTGCGTTTATCGTCAGCGTTTTCCAAGACGTTTTTCCAGATTCAAACCCAAGCGATTTTCACAGGCGGCGAGCAGAAGAGTATGCAAAATCACTCCTTGACGTTAGATGGCGCTACACAACTTTAAGCTTCTGACACCCGCTTGTAACACAGAGAAAGAAGACAAAGTTGACACGCTTGTTGTTATGGATGGTTCTAGCAGCAGCTTCAGCTCTAGCAATGAGGAAATGATTATTGTTCATCAGTGCAATAAGCAGCTCCACGTTCATCACGCCTCTGGGCATCTTCTTCAATGTGCGCTCGCATTGACAGTGTTGCGCTTGAGCGCCTCCAAGTGCTGTTTACTGTAACTTCAGCAGCTCCGTGCATGTGAACAAAAGTGCACAAAAGTCTGATTGGTGGAGAAGAAAAAAATGAGCATGTGGTTTTTTTTTTTTTTTTTTTTAAATGACGCTTTTGCGCCTGCCGTTTTGCGTGTTGGTGTGCACGATTACATTGACGCCCTTTATTTAGTCACAAGGCGTTTAACGTCAACGAAAAACACAAACAAAAAACGTCTCAGTGTGCATGGGCCTTAAGATTGTAATATAGATAGAACACACTTTGTTTCATAAACTTTTGTTCATATTAATCTTGCTCTGTTTATCTGTGGCGTCTACTGTTATTTTTTTACCACAGAAAGAGTGCCAATGAATTCTGAAAATTATTATTTATTTATTATTATTTTAGGTTATTATTATTATTCAAGTTTTTCTGTGACTTTTGTTAGTTTAGTTTATTTTGTTTTTCTTTTATTGTGAAGTTTTTATTTTACTTTCTCGTTTTAGTTTATTTTCTAAAATAACCTTGGTGTATATGTCTATGTGTGTGTCTTTGTGTCTGTGCATGTGTGGATGCACGTATGTGTGTCTGTGCATGTGTGTGTGCACGCGTGTATTTGTGTCTGTCGGTCTTTGTGTACATGCATGTGTCTGTATGTGTGTGTGTGTGTGTGTGTGCGCAGGTGATTCAGTGGGCTCGTCAGGCTCTCAGGAGCGCTCTCTGGACTCAGACTCGGATGTTGAGGATCCGGCTGCTGGATTCAGAGCCCATCGTCCTCCTCTGGTCAGTCAGGAGAGTGAAACCAGCACAGAAGACGACCAGATGAGTCCCAGAGTGAGTCTGGATCTGAGCGGCCTTGTCCCCGAAACCATCCCGGAGCAGAGCATCCCAGAGCCCGCAGAAAACACCAGCAGCAGATCTCAGCAGTAACAGCAGAATCCAGAGCATACACATACACCACCGCCAGAGCTCAATGTGTCATGCTTATACAAGAAGCCTATTTATTTGATCAAGAATGCAGTGAAATTGTGATATTATTCCTCTTTAAAATTCTTATTGAATGCATTTTAGTTTTTTAGTGCTAAAGTATACTAGAAAATCACATTAATAAGATAACGTCCATCATTCACATAGTTTGAATCCTGACTCCCACAAGAAAACTTAGAATAAAAATAATAAAATTAAATTGTAATTGAATAAACAAATAAAAAATAAGGACATAAAATACTAAATTATTTTACAGAAAGGCAGACAGTATTAAGTGCATTTTAAAATGTCATTTATTTTTGTGATTTTAAGAGCCCCTATTATGCATTATAAAAGGTCATATTTTGGTTTTGGGGGTCTCCAACAACAGGCTGATATGCATGCAAGGTCAAAAAACACGTTTATTGTCTTATGATATGCATTTATTTTTGCCTAATTACCCAGCGACTCCCATATGATTCATTCAGTGATTCATTTGTTCCCAAACCCCTCCCTAACGCGCGTTGATTGGTTTGATGACCCAGTCTATTGCGATTGGTCGACTGCGTTCAGCACGAGACCGAGAGAAACACCCACCCCAGCTATCAACACTGTTGAAGTAGTCAGAGTACAGAGTGTATGTGAGAGCCCAATGCAGGAGTGCATTAAAGCAATGCAGGTAAACACCAGCATATTGCTCTATTCTTAACCATAAGTAAATACAACAACACTTATTCAGTTTTAATACACACAGTGGCAAAAGCTATACTATTTTGAAACTTGACCGCTGCAAGTGTGTAGGAACAGCTGATGGTGGACTTAGCAACGACCAACAGCAGAGGATCGCGAGCTCACAAATGCATTTAAATCGGTAAAGAAAGAGTCAGAAAGCGTTTTTAACGTGGTTTTAGGCGAATATAAAGAGTTAATCAGAAACAGTACAAGCTGCGTGTAGCGATTACAAGTAACAAAACACAATTAAAAAGCACCCTTATTTTGCATAAAAAAAAATCATATTTTGGTTTTGGGGGTCTCCAACAACATGCTGATATACGTGCAAGGTCAAAAAACACTTTCATTGTCTTATAATATGCATTTATTTTTACCTAATTATCCCAGCGACTCCTATATAAATTGTTCAGCAATTAATTTGTTCCCAAACCCCTCCTTAGCGCGAAGCTAATCTGCGGTGATTGGTCTGATGACCCAGTCTGTTGTGATTGGTCGACTGCGTTCAGCACGAGACAGACAGAAATGACAGCTACAGTATGAAGTACAAGAAAGTATGTGAGAGCCCAATGCAGAAATGCAATAAAGCAATGCAGTTAACACCAGCATATCACTCTACTCCTAACCCTAACCCCAAGTAATAACAACGACACACATTCAGTATTAATCCACACAGTGGCAAAAGTTGAACTATTTTAAAAACGTACCGCGCGTGTGAGGAGCAGCTGATGGTGGACATACCAAAGACAAACAGCAGAGGATCGCCAGTTCAGAAACGCATAAACCGGTAAAGGAAGAAGCAAGCGTCACATTTTCAACGTAGTTTTGGATGCAATATGTGAACAGCCCCATACAGATTTAACCTGAGAGATACAATACAAGCACTGATCTATAATAGATATGTAATTACAAGTCGCGCGGGGTGATTACAACTTATAACACACAATTAAACACATATTTTGCAAACTACACAACACGAGGCAACAATTTTAATCACACTTACATGTTATGATCCGGAGGAAGAAGAAACTGGTCCAGTTGAACTGTAAAAGTTACTGACAAAGTCCTTGTCAAAGTCTGACAAACTCCCATAGTCTCTGCTGCTCCTTCAGTAGCAAACGGCTGGCAAATCCCGCATTGCAGCGTAGGTTATCATATCAAAATTCTGAAAAATGACAGGAGCAAACACAGCACTACAGTAGGTTGGCTATACTGTGGTGTTGTTGTGAAAATGAACTTTAACCCTTTATTCCCTACAGCCGAATCTCCATCTGTCAGCGATCGTCATCTTTGCGTCATGATCAGTCCTGTGATCCTCCGCGCCTCTCAATGCAGATTAGCATTGTGCTAAGGAGGGGTTTGGGAACAAATAAAATCACTGAACAATTCATATGGGAGTCATTGGGATAATTAGGTAAAAATAAATGCATATTAAAAGACAATGAACGTGTTTTTGACCTTGCATGCATATCAGCCTCTTGTTGGAGATAAACAAGGTGCACATTTAGATTTAAACCTCAGCTGGATGTTTTCATTCACTTAGAGCTGTGTTACACACTGCATGGAAGCTCATTTTCAAAAACCTATAATAGGGGCTCTTTAAATACATATTTTGCAAGCTAGAGAAAACAAGGAGGCAACCTTTTAAATTAGTGTTAGGGTGCTTTTACACCTGTGAATTGATTCATTTGTTCTGAAACAGGGATTAAAATTGTTCCATTGTTGCTCTTTGTTCTTGGTGCGGTTCGCTTTCACACGGCAAAGTTTCTAAACGGACCAAAATAACTAAAACAAGTCACGTGTAAGTAAACTGTCCTCACATTGGTCAGTGTTTCACGGTTTATTTTGAAGAGTTCCACTCAGCTGTCGAGGGGGTGATGTGGTGGTGTTTGACAGGGTGTGCACAACATGTCTGAAGAAGAGCGAGGAGGGATGCGGGGAGAGATGTGATGAGAAGGGTGCGCGTCATATTTAAGGACCGGGAGGGAGATGCGAGATTTCCGGGAGATTATCACTCGTTTGCGGGCATCCGGGAGGTCATTCCAGACATCCCAAGTCTCCAGGAAGTTTCGGGAGTCTC
>CAIGQZ010001210.1:2933815-2944939 GCA_903798205.1 Danio tinwini
AGAGAGGTGAATGTCTGCAGCCACACCTCCATATTGAGGGAAAAGCCAATCGCAGCCCTTTCTGTTGAGCGCGTGACCAATCAAAGGGGTGTAACGCCTGTTTCACACCACAAGCATCAGCAGCGCGTGTTTTTTCGGCGTCCATGTTAACAGATTAGAGCTTTCATACCGCATGCAGAAGCAGCGCGTCAGCACGAGCGTTGCTGAAGCAGCAGTGCCGCGATAGTTTCGCCACTGGGTCTATTTTTGCTGCGCAGCTGACGCTCAATTAAAGTGACAGTGCATTGATAATGACCAAAACACATTGAATGAGAGTAAAAAGTAGCAATGTTTACTCAATAAATGCGTCAATAATATCAACTGATTTATATATAATCAATCAAAGGAACTTAAACGATTAAAAACTGCAACAAATATTTATTTAGCAAACCGAATGTAAAACAATTTTAGTATCAGTTTTGCTTAAGCTGCACACTAGTGTTGCAGGAGAGGGGAAATAGAAGTGGCCGCTTTAAGACTGCTATTTACGGGAGTTGTAGTCAATAGCGAAGTGTATTGTGGGTAGTGCAGTTTGACACGCATGCTGGATGATGTGAGCTCGCTGTGTGCTGTGCAGTTGAAGCAGATGAAGAAAGTTTTATTCGGCTTTGTTTTATGTTCACTCAAGTTATTCCACCAAGTTATGAACCTGACAACACGAAAATAAGTAAAAGAAGAACATGCAGCATAAATTACCGAGCCTTTACTCTGCCGCTGGACATCGCTGAAGCGGAGAAAGTGACACGAGTTTGATCATGTATAAATATCATTATAACTATATTGTATAAATATTATTATAACTAGGCCTGCAACATCCTGACAATCACAAACAAAATGACATGATATCACAGGCGATTGTGTTCTGAGTGCACCTGACATAAATGACACTTATAGAGCTTGAGAAGCAGACAGTGATGTAGGATCTTTATAATTTGTATATAAAGTAAAAAAATGGTGTGTGTATATATATATATATATAGAGAGAGAGAGAGAGAGAGAGAGAGAGAGATAGAGATAGGTAACTAGATAGAATAGACAGAGATAGATTAATCTGTGCAGCAGCTGCTGAAGAACTGCGCGCTGCAGACGCAGCTGGTGTGAAAGGTAAACACCTGCGTGCTGCTTCTGCTCTCCATACGCGCTGCTCACGCCCTGCTTTCGCTTGCAGTGTGAAACAGGCGTAAGAATGAACTTGGTAGACAAGGCTCAGAAAGCGAGCGGGATATTTATATTTGTTTATTTGCTATAAATGCTCGTGTTGTTTAAAGGTACAGTTTATATATCTGACTGTTTGTATTAAAGGACAAAATTGTTTTACAAATAGTATATAAATATATTAATACATTTTAATACAAGAATTGCTGCTGTGAAGAAAATATAAAACTGTATATGTAAAGCATCGTCAATGCACCGTGATGCACCGAGATATTGAACTGAACCGAATCGATGGCATGATAATCGTAACCAAACCGAACCGTGAGACCAGTGTAGGTTCACACCTTTAGTGGACAGATGGCGTAACCGTAGCAAAACTAATGCATTTTAAAACGTATTAGTGTAAACGGGGTCTTAGAAGAGTCAAAAACTTACATACAGCACCTTTAACAGCAATGATTTACAGACCTGTCCTCGTTTCAGACCGAAGTATCGCGCCACTGGATCACCACACTGAATTCTGGGTAACTGGGTCTCCTTCAGTTTACTGACTACAGTCAAGAAAATGTAAATAACGTGTAAAATGTTTATTTTACTAGCACATTCATTCAT
Organism: Danio tinwini; assembly: GCA_903798205.1. Classification (NCBI taxonomy): domain Eukaryota; kingdom Metazoa; phylum Chordata; class Actinopteri; order Cypriniformes; family Danionidae; genus Danio; species Danio tinwini. Next base: position 2,935,622 of record CAIGQZ010001210.1, read on the forward strand.
TTTCTTCGGCTTAGTCCCTTATTTATCAGGGGTTGCCACAGCAGAATGAACCGCCAACTATTCCAGCATATGTTTTACACAGCGGATGCTCTTCCAGCTGCAACCCAATACTGGGAAACACCCATACACACACTCATTCACACACACACACACACACTACGGCCAATTTAGTTTATCAGTTCCCCTATAGCACATGTGTTTGGACTGTGGGCGAAACAGGAGCACCCGGAGGAAACCCACACCAACACGGGGAGAACATGCACACTCCCCACAGAAATGCCTACTGACCCAGCCGAGACTTGAACCAGTGACCTTCTTGCTGTGTGGCCACAGTGCTAACCACTGAGCCATTTTGACATGTTAAATATATCAATACACTTTATATAGTGAGCGGTATAGAGTTGCTTTGCCATGGATACTATCTGGCCAACAGCTCGATCACTTCCTCTTTTGTCATTACAATGTGTTCAGGGACCAACTGCAAGACAAATACAGATCAGATGAATTAATTAATGTATTTAGAAAAGAAATACAGAGCTACTATTTATTACCTTTTGTTTTTTAACAGATGCAAAACCTACTTCATAAAAGTGTTGTCGTGTATCTCAGTTGCAAGAGCAGCAAATAATAACTTGACTTCTAGTTGATCATTTGGAAAAGTGGCTGATTCTGATAAATCATCTGTTGATCTGCATCCCAATCATCACAAATACTGCAAAAGACCTACTGGAACCAGCATGGAGCCAAGATTCTCACAGAAATCAGTCAAGTTTGGTGAAGGAGAAATCATGGTTTGGGGTTACATTCAGTATGGGGGTGTGTGAGAGATCTGCAGAGTGGACGATCAACATCAACAGCCTGAGGTATCAAGACATTTGTGCTGCCTATTACATTACAAACCACAGGAGAGGGCAAACTCTTCAGCAGGATAGCGCTCCTTCTCATACTTCAGCCTCCACATCAAAGCTCCTGAAAGCAAAGAAGGTCAAAGTGCTCCAGGATTGGCCAGCCCAGTCACCAGACATGAACATTATTGAGCATGACTGGGGTAAGATGAAGGAGGAGGCATTGAAGATGAATCCAAAGAGTCTTGATGAACTCTGGGAGTCCTGCAAGAACGCTTTCTTTGCCATTCCAGATGACTTTATTAATCAGTGATTTGAGTCATTCAGAGATGTGTGGATGCAGTCCTCCAAGCTCATGATGGAGTCAGACACAATATTCATTCTGTTTCCACTGCAGCATGACTTTATATTCTATACTGGACATTATTTCTGTTCAGTGATGAGACTTTTGTCTAAGCAGAGTCAGACCTTACTGTCCTAATGAAATCATTACAAATCAAGGCATGATCATATTTTATTGTGGTCAAATAAGCGTCATCTAGAGGCCTTTCATATAAGCCACTCATAGGCGGAGCGTGTGTAAGGCTGGGGAAGGTTTAGCCTCCCCCTGGCCAGAGAACACGGAGATAGCAGCAAAGAAAAAAAAAACTGCATTATTATTAATGTAATAATAGTAATAAAAGCAAAAAGGAGCGATAATTTCATTAGAAACTACATACAGTAAGTAATAAATAAGTATTTAACAATTTAATTTTTTTTATATTTAATAAATGCCGCCTTGATGAACAGAATAATTTTTATTAATTTTTTAAATAAAATGAATAATTAAATAACCTGAAATATACTGACCCCAAGCTTTTGACCGGTAGTGTAGATCAGTGGGTGAGTTTAATAAAATAATTTAATGTGCGTGTTGAATATAATAGACGTTTGTTGATGGCCAGTGCTTTTGTTAAAACCTCTTCTTTGTCGGTCGCAAATCTTTTTTTAAACACATTAAAGGGCAGCGCGTATATTAGCCTTACCCTGGAGTTTGTTCACCCTCCGCCTATGAAGCCACTTCTGATACCAAATGATCAACTAGAAGTCCAGTTATTATTTGTTGATTCTACGATTTGGATAGGCAGCAAGACTTTTGTCAGGTAGTGTAGTTCAAATTGCAATATATGCTAATACAATATACCTTATATTTGTATTTAAAACATTTGTACTTGTAATATTTATTACTACTACTAAAGACAGAGAAGGAAATAAAAAGGAAACAATTCAGTAATCAAGAAGTATTAACAGCGAGAGAAAAAGATCGACCTTTAAAACAGAAATAGATGGGGAAAGTCGAATGTGAACCGGTAGGAGTGCTCCAGAGTATTTTGCTAATAAATACACAGAGTAGAGGTTTCCAGCGGCCCGTATGCAGTGTGGTGTGCCTCACCTCGTGTTCGGTGATGTTTATGAGCAGCTCCTGTTGTAGAAACTGCTCCAGGATGTATTTTGGTGCCATGTCCACTAGAGACTGCAGAACCAAGTCAGACGGGTTAACCAACACAACACTGTAACAAATAGTTGTTGATGAACAGTGTAATGTAATGTAATTTGTGGTTGTGAACTGCATTATGGGATGCTGATCTCTGCTCTGTCCACTTCTGATGTTGAAAATTCAACTCTACAGTTTAACAAAGTGACTTTCATTGACATTTTAGTCGTTTGAAATAATAATAATGTATAGATCTTTTTCTTGGCTGCTGCACGGAGAGCGGCATAGCGACCAGCGTCTTCCGGTAGAATGTTTAGAACGTCCGTTTACAGCGTTTACAACTGGTAATTTGCGCTTCGAAAAATGGGTTTCAATAGCGTTTAGAGTGGATTACGGAGAGTTTTTGTGACACACAACTTTGAAAGGTGCGTGTTAAAGCCGTTATCTGTCAGATGTGGTTCAAGCGCGAGAGAAAAACGTTCTCCTAGTTCACGTGTCTGCCGTCAGAAATCCAGTGTATGTGTGTGTGTTTCCCCGTAACAATTAAATCATGCAAGTTACAAAAATGACCATAAGCATCATATCGTTTACATAAGACAGGATGAAACATCAGCAATACACATACCCACATAGCAAACGGACTTGGCCCAAATGTGGCCTCGTTATGGCACTGCTGGCGTGTTGACAGCACTGGCATGCATAATGTCAGCCGAATGTGGGCCATGCATGGCAATGATGGCACTGCATGCACGACGGCAAACTACATTTGGGCCAGTTGTGGATGGGAGGTGTGTGGCCCAGATCAGTGTAGCGATTGTTCACATTGTTTAGGTAACAGTAGGCTGGATTATGGCTCAGTTTTTTGGGTTTCTAGTTAAAGGGTGGTGTTGATATGGTTAACTTATAGCTGAGAATCGGTACCAATAATAAACCTGTTTTGGCCCAGTTCAGGGCCAGTTAAGAGTAATACATTGGCTGAGATTCGGGTCGGTTATGGCCCATGTGTGGCCCTTGTCTTTAATTCAGTTAAGAGCCACTTCAGGACCGTCATTCTTTGCTGTACTTGGGCCAAGGGAAAAGTTATTAAATGGCCCGGAGCTGGGCCAGGAAACATTTGCTATGTGGGAACTTATAGCTGAGAATCTGTACCAATAATAAACCTGTTTTGGCCCAGTTCAGGGCCAGTTAAGGGTGATAAATTGGCTGATATTCAGGCCGGTTATGGTCCATGTGTGGCCCTTGTCTTTAATCCAGTTATAGGCCACTTCAGGACCATCATTCTTTGCGTTACTTGGGCCGAGGGAAAACTTATTGTGTGGCCCAGAGCTGGGCCAGAAAACATTTGCTATGTGGGAAGGTTTTACATAAGGGATTGTTATTATCTCTCTCTGGAAGAGGCCTCTAATTTTACAGTTATGTTTCTGTTGGTCTGCTGAAAAACACACACTTCCAACCACTGTGTCGATTAAATTCAGAGAGTTAGTGTATGGCCATGGGAGTGTGACACCCATTCTCCTTGCTAGTGATGTGTCGTTTGTGAACGAGCCGATTCTTTGTAGCGAACGAGAAGAGCCGACTCCCGTCGGGTAGAGCTGAATCTTCTGCCGTAAGTAGGGGCGGGGCTTCATTTGGGAACAACCATGCGGCTAATCACATGGGAGGACCCACTAGGATTGTACCATGATGATCGTCAGCTGATGTGATGCGCGCGACTGTTTAAAACGTGTGCACGCTCTTGTTTCCTTTCGTGAAACAACCGTGTCTGGAAACGCAACTGTGATCGGTTCTTTCATATAGACTAGACAAAAAGTGATGAACATGCACCCACAGTCTTGCTGCTTTCAAGAGCTCAAAATTTGTCTTTTTGTAAGCAGCACCGGTTGCTTTCACTTTGAACAGATCTTTATCACACATGCAAGCCCGGATTAAGAATTCAAAGGCCCCTGGGCACAATGTCTTGTAGGGCCCCCTAAAAGGCCGTACCCCTATAGTTGAATTAAAAAATAAGTTTAATATAATATTTTTTAAATAAAGTTAATCTATAATATTTTGCCCACATTTTTTAAATAAATGACATAGTACATATATTTATAGTCTACAAAGATTTACCTGATTTTAAAGGGCACCTATTTTACCCCTTGTTTAAGAGTTCATATTAATATTATGGTTCTTCTGAGTGTGCCAGTTTAGGTTCAGTTCAAAACACAATTCAGATTTTTTATTATGATGTGTTAAAAAGTGTGATTTTCGGGGCGTGTACACAGCTCGTTGTTTTAGGGGCGTGTTGCTTCACATGAAAATTAGTTTCAACTTCCCGCCCAACTTAACAAGGGGGTGGAGCCAAGAGCTCCCCCGCTTTGTGCATTGCAATAGACAGGCAGACAGAGAGAAGCAACATGAGTGAGAGGACCAGCATTCAGCTGTACATGTACGACTCAGACACAGACCAAGCAGAGAGGACAAAATCATTTGTGTCTTTGTATAGTTTTATGGCTCGTTTCCACTGAGTGGTACAGTACGGTACGGTTCAGGTCGGTACGGGTCACCTTTATCAGGCTTGAGTTTCCATTACAAAGGGTACCCTTTTGATGGGCGTGGTGTACTACAGAGAGTTTCAGTCGACGTCATTCTCACTCGAATAAATGTCTACAGTAAAGCTGTACAGGTCGTTCACATTATATGAGAAGCTCTTCTAACAAAACAGATGCTTTAAACATATTAAAACTTGTTTATAAATGTTTATTACTAACATTTCTATGAACATGATTTGATTATAACTGCAGATCAATGACAGTGTGACAGTGTTACAGCCTACTGTAACGTCTGCAATTATATAAAATAAATAAATGAACATATATGAACACATACAGACCCTTACAGTCTCCGATATGTTACCACTTAAAGATAAACTACACACAGCAGACATTAAGTCCTTATTTGAGTTCAAAAACAACACGCAACATATACAGTAGCCCACAGTCAGAGCTAACCTCTCATCTGTGTCTGTAATCTTCAGCAGCACATGTAGCCTCTGTTAGAGAGTAACTCCGTCATTCCCAGTTCATAATAGTCCAAAAGGTGATGATAAACATGGCAGATTGTTCAGGTTGCTGAAACTATTTGCTCCTGTCAGGAATCCTTGTAATCCTGTCCGGCTTCTCCTTTTTTTCCACGCTTCACTCTCGCGTTTGTCCTTTTCTTTCTGAATGGATCAGATGTCGAAGACGCTTCATTAATCACACACACACGTTATTATCATCAGCTCAAGAAGTTTGTTATATCAAATCTAGACGCGATCGCGGACTCCCTGGGGAAAGCAAAAAACCGCTCGCACTTTTAGACTTTTAGACTTTTAGACGGCCTCGTAAAACAACAACAGGACACGGCAGATTCTTGGCTTTGTGGCTGTTCATCAAGACAACGACAAGGTTTGTTTTGAGCCCGGGTCATCCATTACTCGTTATTATATGCATATAGTTGTCTCGGCTGTGTATTTCAAAACATGGCGGCTCCATTGTTTTGATTCTGGCTAGCTCCACGAGATCGTGACGCATCTCTGTAAACCAATCAGCGTTCAGCTACGCGTGTAGCTCCACCTTTTAGTACCCTTTCTCTTCTTTGGTACCCTTTCGAAAGGGTGCCGAAAAAGTGGTACGGTGCAGATCGGTTTGGTACGCTTTTAACAGTGGAAACGGCCATAAAAGCGTACCGAACCGATCCGTACCACTCAGTGGAAACGGGCCATTACAGCCAACTGTGTGCTAGTTTAAAGCTCCGAGCTTGTAGCCTACACCGAGACTAATAAAGCACACTGAATTAACTGTGACTGAAGGGCATCACACACCGGTGCACCGCGACACGGCGCGCACATGACAGTTGAATGTATCGCACACTTGCAGTGTTGGTGTGTGTCACCTGTTAGAAACTTATGTTTAGAATTCAAAAAAGCATGCCGCTGCGTGGCGCGACGCTGCATGGCGCCGAGCGGCGCTTCTGGTGTACATCCTGCTTGAGGCTATAACTAAAGGGCGTCATACACCGGACGCGCCGCTCAGAGCCATGACGCACCGCACATTCGCATGTTATTTAAAATGAAACTATTCATATTACGCTCTGTGGCGCGACAGAAATATGAACAGTGTTCTGAGCAGGGCCAGAGCGTCCATAGAGATGACCTAGGTGGCAGAATAGTGAGCAAACCCCCCGGTCCTCACTTTCATCCACGACAACGCGAAATGCATGGCGCTGCGCGTCGTTAGTTCGTTATTTCCAATGGAGGGACGCGCAAGTGAGGCAACGCGCTCGCACTTTCCAGCTGCACCTAGTTAAGATGACAGGGAGCTTCTGTGACCACAGGAAATGCAAACGGCTGAAGTTTAAGGAAGACACAATGGAAAGTACACATGTATGCAAACCCACCAAAACTCACAAACACTGGCGGCGAGGAGAGCGATAACGTGGTGAATGTTGAGCCCAATGAGCCTTACATCTAAAAATAGAGCAAGAGTGTTTCTTTGGTGACGTCGCTTTGACTCACACGCTGAAAATGGTGGACGTGAAACAACATACTGAGGATATGGTAATGCGCACCTGTCAATCAATATTGGTGGGCGGGGGGACCGCACTCCTACGTCAAGTTGCGGTTGATCTCAAGACCGTTCCAATTGGTCCACCCTTTTTATGTTGTTAAATTGAAAAAAAAAGGACTGAGTGTGTTTATATCACCCCAATATGACGCTCTATACACTATACCTACACATATGTCTGTCCAAACAGCTTGAAAAGTAGATTTTTCACCGTAGGTGCCTTTTAAAAGCATTTAAAGCACACTTTGCTAAAAAGAAAATACTAATAAAACTAGTGAACATTAAATGTTTTGAATGTACTTGTTCAAGTTCACTGAAGCAGTACTAAAATGTATATTTAAGTGTATTTTTAATGTATAACTTCTACAAAGTTATAATGCATATGATTTGGATATAACACCTCTTCAGTCCAGTTCTATGAATCTGAGTCCTCCATAATACACACACTGATTAATGATTCCTGCTGTCTCCCTGATGATGAAGAAGAGTAGGAAAAAAGCACTTTATTATAAAGCTGAAAGTATTTGAAATCACACACACTGTACCAGTTCTCTCCTGTCTCTCTCTTCAGGGGGTTTTTCTGTCTCTCTGTCTCTCTCTCTCCATGAGGTTGGAGAATATGGGTGAAGCAGGGCGACTAACATTGTAAATACAGATTAATTATATTAAGATGTTGCTAACATTTAACACCAGGTGGAAAATAACTGTTTAATATTTATTATTATTATTATTATTATTAGTAAATACCTTGTGACTCATTTTATATATTTTATATAATTTATGTAAATTAAAAAAAAAACATTTCCTTTCTACTGAAAATAAATATATTTCCTATCTGATATGTAATGGGGGAAAAAAGAAGAACGTGTTTATTAGATGCTGGATTCGAACCGGGTTCATGATCTTTAGCCTCAGAACATGTTACCGTGCGCTTTACGAGCTACGCAACTAACACTGACTGTCAGCTGCGCTTTTTAGTTATGTTGTCTCTGTCGATCTAACGGCGATGGAAGGAAGCATTCAATTAGCTTATTCCAACGAGGTGCGCTATTTGCACTTAATAGACACTCCTATACTTGAAGTAGTATAAGAGTGACACTTGCACTATACTAATAGCCTAAATAGACACTCCAAAATCAGCATTTATTCCCCCCTTGCAGGGGCCCCAAGTGCACACGGCCCCTGGGCCTGTGCCCATAATGCCCATTGGTAAATTTGGCCCTGCACACATGGTATGTTTTTCACCTGCTTTCATTTGCTTATGGTTTTATTTGCTTTTATTTTTGTTAATATGGTTAATTTTGTTTACAATATTGCTTTAATGGGAGATTAACTCTCCATTTACGTATGTGTAGTTAACTGGTGATCCGAGAGACCTTTAGCCAGGACTTCTCTCTGGAATTTTATTCCCAATTTTATTTTTGACCAACTTGGAGGTCTTTCCTTTCTATTATTATGCGATCATAAGATGGAAAAATTACCAGTAAAGCTTTCTGCTTTTTATGCTCAAGCCTTGTTGGTGTGGAAACTGATCTTCAAGCACAACTTTTCACCACAACGTTATTTTATCTGGAACAATAGGTGTATCTTGTATAAACGCAAGAGTGTCTTTTTGGAGAGGTGGTTTGAAAAGGGTATTGTTTTAGTTTGTCAATTGTTTAACACTCAAGGGTATCTTATGACATATGATGAGTTTCTTGTACATTTTAACTTTCCTGTAACTCCCAAAGATTTTTCTCTTGTTTTCTCTGCAATTAATTCTAATATTATTTCCTTATTTAGAGGTGATACTTTGATTCATGTGCCCATAATCAGTCTAGCTGATGCAATGTGTGGTAAAAATTTGTTTCTCACAATCTAAAAATAACAAATCTATTCGCTCACTTTTTTAAAACCAAGTTGTCTCCAAACCTAGCTCTATTACCTATTGGAATAATTTTGTAAGAATTCCTAAATGGGAAAGTATTTGGTCATTACCTCACAAATATTTGGTTACAAATAAGATAAAAGAAATATCTTTTAAACTAATTCATAAATTCTAAACATTTCCTCAGTAAATTTAAAAAGGATGTTGATATAAATTGCTCATTTGTTCTTCACATTTGGAAACTGTACCCCACATCTTTTGGCACTGTGGTTATGTTAAAAAGCTTTGGTATGATGCTTCTGTTTTTATAAAAAAAAAAAAAAAAAGGTACTTGTGGTGAGGGGGCGTGGCCGAGAGCCGTGGGAGCGAAACGAGGCCTGCCACAGATGAGATACACCTGTGGCGCGCACCTGCCTTCAATCCCACGGAAGGAGCTCTGGACTATAAGAGGAGGAACGATGGCAGAGGACAGGGAGAGAGGACCGGGCCCGGACATGTATTACTTTTGCTTTCAGTTTGACGGCAGTCTCCGTGAGGAGCTGCCGT
>CAIGQZ010001210.1:2952297-2965167 GCA_903798205.1 Danio tinwini
GAATTGATTAACTAAATTGTCTGTAGTGTATGAGTGTGTGTGTAAATGAGTGTGTATGGGTGTTTTCCAGAACTGGGTTGCGGCTAGAAGGGCATCTGCTGTGTAAAACATATACTGGAATAGTTGGCAGTTCATTCCGCTGTGGCGACCCCTGATAAATAAAGGGACTAAGCCGAAGGAAAATAAATGAGTTTGAAATCAGTAAGCTACTTCTTTGTAACTAAAACATTTTAAAAACTATTCATTTTAACTAAATGTCCTTTCAGTTATTTATTAACTTATACAATTATTACCAAAACATAGAAAGTTACATGAAAACAAAATGTAAACACAAGTAAAAGATACTATTTGTAATACCAGATTTACTGTGAAACAGCAAAAAGAAATATATACACTCACCGGCCACTTTATTAGGTACACCTTACTAGTACCGGGTTGGACCCCCTTTTGCCTTCAGAACTGCCTTAATCCTTTGTGGCATCGATTCAACAAGATACTGGAAATATTCCTCAGAGATTTTGCTCCATATTGACATGATAGCATCACGCAGTTGCTGAAGATTTGTCGGCTGCACATCCATGATGTGAATCTCCCATTCCACCACATCCCAAAGCTGCTCTATTGGATTGAGATGTGGTGACTGTGGAGGCCATTTGAGTACAGTGAACTCATTGTCATGTTCAAGAAATCAGTCTGGGATGATTGGCGCTTTATGACATGGTTTGTTATCCTGCTGGAAGTAGCCATCAGAAGATGGGCACACTGTGGTCATAAAAGGATGGACATGGTCAGCAACAATACTCAGGTAGGCTGTGGCGTTGACACGATGCTCAATTGGTACTAATGGGCCCAAAGTGTGCCAAGAAAATATCCCCCACACCATTACACCACCACCACCAGCATGAACCACTGATACAAGGCAGGATAGATCCATGCTTTCATGTTGTTGATGCCAAATTCTGAGCCGACCATCTGAATGTGGCAGCAGAAATGGAGACTCATCAGACCAGGCAACGTTTCTCCAATCTTCCATTGTCCAGTTTTGGTGAGCCTGTGTGAATTGTAGCCTCAGTTTCCTGTTCTTAGCTGACAGGAGCTGCACCCGGTGTGGTCTTCTGCTGCTGTGGCCCATCTGCCTCAAGGTTGGACGTGTTGTGTGTTCAGAGATGCTCTTCTGCAGACCTCGGTTGTAGCGAGTGCTTATTTGAGTTACTGTTGCCTTTCTTTCAGCTGGAACCAGTCTGGCCATTCTCCTCTGACCTCTGGCATCAACAAGGCATTTGCGCCCACAGAACTGCCGCTTAACTGGACCATCCTCTGTAAACCCTAGAGAAGGTTGTGCGTGAAAATCCCAGTAGATCAGCAGTTTCTGAAATACTCAGACCAGCCCGTCTGGCACCAACAACCATGCCACGTTCAAAGTCACTTAAATCAGCTTTCTTCCCCATTCTGATGCTCAGTTTGAACTGCAGCAGATCGTCTTGACCATGTCTACATGCCTAAATGCATCGAGTTGCTGCCATGTAATTGGCTGATTAGAAATTTGCTTTAATGAGCAGTTGTACCTAATAAAGTGGCCGGCGAGTGCATATTCTCTTAATACACACAGTCAGTGTATACATGTATGTTAACATATGTCAGTTCTCTTGTTATAGCAATTGAAAGTACATGTTATACACGTTAAATGATTAATTTCCTACAATTTAATCGAATAACCTTCACTGTTGGTCTGTAATGTGACAGGAATAAAACAAAGACAGCTCAGTTGACATTCACACCTGCATTACGGTCTTCCGGATTTTCCATAATCGATAAGTCTCCTCATCGTCATCCATCAGCGAGATTTATTAATTATTAGATCCAAAAAATTATAATATTCCGATTCTAACTACGCGCACTTCCTGACAACAAGTGGAAGTGAAGGACCCCGCATGGTGTCTATTTATTGCCATGCTAAATTAATTAATATGTTTATTTTAATAAATGTATTATATATTTATATATTTATGTGTATATATATACACACAGTGAAGTGTGTTTTATTTGTTTGTTAAAACAGTACGGTATGAAATTAAATGTTATATAAAAAAGGTATGTATATAAATTAGCAACACCGTCCATTTAAGGTGTATTCAATAGTATTTTGTAGCAGGTAATATGAGAACAGGATATGAAATTAAAATATTAAAAGTGAAATGATTGACACATAAATATATCCATTAAATATACAGAAAATGATAGGGTTATCAGGAAAACGGATGATAAAAATCAGACCATCGCATAACATGTAAGATTATGGAGGACCAAACCTCAAACATTTAAAACAAACAAATATATTAACAATAATTTATTTATGTTCCTTTTTTTAGCTTTCACATTTCGTGTCAGTGTATGTATATAATAAATACGAGGAAACAAAATATTCAAATCTTTCCTGGGCTTACGAATAAGGGCTTCTGTGTATGTGTGTATCTGGATGTATGTATATAATAAATACGAGGAAATACTATTTATATATACGCATTGCACGTAATGATCATATGACTTTGCATCAGATGCATAGGCACGTCTCTGATTGGCTGAAGACTGTAGAGAAGGCATGTTTTTCACCAACGTGGGCGTGGTTTTGTGCCGCAGTGCTACTAGTATGTGGTTGTTTCAGAGAGCGCTGTTAGTTGGAGCGGTGGGCAGCAAGAGCTTCGCCAGAGCAATGGTAAGTCGTCATATGAGCTTTAAACCCGCTTTTTAACATGTTTAACACAGTAATGGATTATTTAACATCTACTTTATGCAGTTCTTGTAAGAAGGTCAAAGTGCAGTGTGGCTATTTTTGTGGCACCTGCTATTTTTGTGTCTCCGCTAATTCATTCCGGTGCAGCAACATTAGCCGTTAGCTTCAATAATGAAATCACGCCCCTGCGGAATTAATCAGCGTTTGTGGTGTTTTATGTGATTTATGTTGATCTATTTTTTTTTACAAAAGTGCTAGTTAATGTCGGATTTTGTGCAGACATGTGTTTTAGGCCTGATTTCGGTTAACCGTTAGGTTTTTGCTTTGACTCACGTGGAGAAAATCCGTGATAACAATCTTGTTTACGTTTTAATGTTTCTATTACTCAATTAAGTACATTATTTGTGATATTGTTAAGCCTAATAAGTGTTATGGTCGTTTTTAATGAAAAATCATTCATTTTTAGCTTATTAATGGGTTTAATATTGTCTTGTATTGTTATTTATATTAAATTGTACATGATTACACAATTTAGAGTTTAATTATGTTTCATAAATTGCATTTATAGTCATTAATCTAGAGCTCAAAGTACATTTGTATTAATATTTTTTATTATTATTAAGCCTAATAAATACAGTTTATTGTATATGAGTGTAATAGATTGCATTTTTTATAAGCTTTACAGCATCTAGTACTCAACTAAGTGCATTTACAGTATTATTAAGCCCAATAAGGGTAATGGCATTTTTAATGAAGAATCATTCATTTTTAGGTTATTAATGGGTTTATTATTGTGTTGTATTGTTGTTTATATTATATTGTAAATGTTTTTACTGTTTAGGTTTTATTGCGTTTCATAAATACAGTTTGTTGTATATACGTCTAATAGATTGCATTTGTAGAGATTACAGCATCTAGTACTCAATTAAATACAGTTATTTGTGTTATTAAGCCTCATAAGTGTTATGGTTGTTTTTAATGAAGAATCGTTTATTTTCAGGGGATTATTGTGTTTAAGATTGTGTTGTATTGAGATTTATATATGATATTGTAACATGTTTACACTGTTTAGATTTTATTTTGTATCATGTATGCATTTATAGGCATTATAGCAACTAGTACTCAATTAGGTACAGTTATTTGCATTATCATTTACGCCTAATAGGTGTTATGTTTGTTTTTAAATAAAGAAATTGCGAATTTTTAGGTTATTATTGTGTTTCAGATTGTGTTGTATTGAGATTTATGTATGATATTGTACATGTTTTAACTCTTTAGAGTTTAATTAAATTTCATAAACACAGCTTATTGTATATAAGTAAAACTGATTGCTTTTATAGGCATTACAGCATCTAGTACTCAATTAAGTACATTTATTTGTATTATTATTAAGCCTAATAATTGTTATAGTTGTTTGTAATGAAGAATCATTAGTTTTTAGATTATTAATGGGTTTAATATTGTGTATTATTTTTATTTTATTACAGCTCAACCAAGCGTGCCTCAACCAAACGTTTTATCTCTCTCTTTAAAGCCTGTTTTTCAACAGTAATTTCATAATGGCTTGCAATAACCAATAACTCATCTTTTCTAAACGCCTGTAAATCAAATGCTACCATAATGCCTGCAAACAATGTCAGCTATCTCACACAAACACTACCCAACACTCAAGATATTTATGTGGATGCATATAGTGTCACTTCAAAAATAATTTGGGAATCTTTAAAATCCCGGACGAGCCCCTATTTAATGTTACAATCTTAAGATGGTAGGTCAAGGGGAAGGAGAGTAACATTAATTTTGGGTGAAACGCATAAGAAAACACACAATATCAACAAGTGAGGGACAGAACACCAAGACTAACTGAATGCTATAAAGCGAGTTTATTTACAAAGATAGTAATAATAATAAAGGCAAAAAATATGTATATAGAAAGAACAATAAATATATACAAGAATATATTGAAATTTACAGACAACAAGTGGAGACACAAGATGTTTGAACAAATAGATGGGAGAGTTGGAGAGATGAGATGCGGGCGGCATCCAAACAATAGATATAAATAAAACAAAACAATCTATTCTTCTGGCCCAACCTCTACACTAATTATCCAAAAGAAAAAAAATATAGCAGTTATTGAAAAGTAATCTTTGCGTCTATTACGCACTATCTAACCTACTCTAATATACAGGTAGTGCAGAATTATTAAGCAAATTAGTATTTTGACCACATCATCCTCTTTATGCATGTTGTCTTACTCCAAGCTGTATAGGCTCGAAAGCCTACTACCAATTAAGCATATTAGGTGATGTGCATCTCTGTAATGAGAAGAGGTGTGGTCTAATGACATCAACACCCTATATCAGGTGTGCATAATTATTAGGCAACTTCCTTTCCTTTGGCAAAATGGGTCAAAAGAAGGACTTGACAGGCTCTGAAAAGTCAAAAATAGTGAGATATCTTGCAGAGGGATGCAGCACTCTTAAAATTGCCAAGCTTCTGAAGCGTGATCATCGAACAATCAAGCGTTTCATTCAAAATAGTCAACAGGGTCGCAAGAAGCGTGTGGAAAAACCAAGGCGCAAAATAACTGCCCATGAACTGAGAAAAGTCAAGCGTGCAGCTGCCAAGATGCCACTTGCCACCAGTTTTGCCATATTTCAGAGCTGCAACATCACTGGAGTGCCCAAAAACACAAGGTGTGCAATACTCAGAGACATGGCCAAGGTAAGAAAGGCTGAAAAACGACCACCACTGAACAAGACACACAAGCTGAAACGTCAAGACTGGGCCAAGAAATATCTCAAGACTGATTTTTCTAAGAAATGACAGTGAGTCTTGATGGGCCAGATGGATGGGCCCATGGCTGGATCGGTAAAGGGCAGAGAGCTCCAGTCCGACTCAGACGCCAGCAAGGTGGAGGTGGAGTACTGGTTTGGGCTGGTATCATCAAAGATGAGCTTGTGGGGCCGTTTTGGGTTGAGGATGGAGTCAAGCTCAACTCCCAGTCCTACTGCCAGTTTCTGGAAGACACCTTCTTCAAGCAGTGGTACAGGAAGAAGTCTGCATCCTTCAAGAAAAACATGATTTTCATGCAGGACAATGCTTCATCACACGCGTCCAAGTACTCCACAGCGTGGCTGGCAAGAAAGGGTCTAAAAGAAGAAAAACTAATGACATGGCCTCCTTGTTCACCTGATCTGAACCCCATAGAGAACCTGTGGTCCATCAAATTGAGATTTACAAGGAGGGAAAACAGTACACCTCTCTGAACAGTGTCTGGGAGGCTGTGGTTGCTGCTGCACGCAATGTTGATGGTGAACAGATCAAAACACTGACAGAATCCATGGATGGCAGGCTTTTGAGTGTCCTTGCAAAGAAAGGTGGCTATATTGGTCACTGATTTGTTTTTGTTTTGTTTTTGACTGTCAGAAATGTATATTGGTGAATGTTGAGATGTTATATTGGTTTCACTGGTGAAAATAAATCATTGAAATGGGTATATATTTGTTTTTTGTTAAGTTGCCTAATAATTATGCACAGTAATAGTCACCTGCACACACAGATATCCTCCTGAAATAGCTCAAACTAAAAACAAACTAAAAACTACTTCCAAAAATATTCAGCTTTAATATTAATGAGTTTCTTGGGTTCATTGAGAACATGGTTGTTGTTCAATAATAAAATTAATCCTCAAAAATACAACTTGCCTAATAATTCTGCACTCCCTGTATGAGAAAACCAAAATACAGTGGGTGGAGCACGCCCCTTACCTAGTGTGTTTAACAAAAGTGATATTCAAGCTACTTGTGCACAATGTATGTCGTGCAACATTCTTACCTGTCCCACTCTCCAACCTCAGATACGCATAACACTGATGGTACACAAAATAGAGAACAGACAAATAACACGGACTCATAACAAATTGTAAGCGTCCTGTCACCACTTTTATGCCACGGTGGCAGGGGCTAGATTGGAGACCGTGGGAGTGACGTCAGAGGGGGCACGGCAAACAGCTAGGCAGCGGTAGCCAATCGGAGTCACTGTATGGGTGGAAGCGGGAGAGAGGGAGCGAGAGTGCGCGTGAGAGTGCACGAGAGAGAGGGCGAGACTAGCGAAGAAAAATAATAATCATGCAACACAGGAATGTAATTATTATTATTATTATTATTATTATTATTGAGATTATATTGTAAATGTTTACACCGTTTAGATTTTATTAAGTCTCACAACAGGTTTTTTTAAATACATTTTATCATATATGAGTGTAATAGATTGCAGTTATAGGCACTACAGCATCTGCCAAATCTAATGTCTCAGTATTAATTTATAACATAAAAATAATTCCAAGTTATCGTTATGTTGTGTATTGAACTAACTTTCAACTTTGAGTCGGATAATAAAATAAAATAATGTTGAAGGATTATCAGTTTTATTCGCCACACCCAGATCTGTTGTAAAGATAATTAGATTATTTAGCTTGAAGTATAAATTGTTCATGCAGGTATAATGTGCATGAAGGAGTTCTTTAGTATTTTTAAATGCATCCATTTGTTCATACTGAAAAGATATGATTGTCATATTTAATGCCTACAATTATCATCATTAAGCCTGTCACAGTATCTATATTTTGTCATAGGGCTGGGCGATATGGGCAATAAATCATATCTTAGTATTTTTAGGAGGAATGGCTGTGTACGATATATATCCAGATTTTTCCCATAAATGGTTACTTGAGAGTCAAAGCCTTTATTGAAACTTTATTAAACAGTTTTTGAGCAAAATGTAATTTAAACGCAGGGGTTTCCCTCCCTGTTATTATTATCATTATAATTATGATTCTTATATTGTTATTTGTTGAAAGAGTAGCTAACAGCGAGATATTAAAATAGAAAAAGAAAATGCATGGTAGACAAATGCATGTTTTTTTAAGTTTTAATTAAAGTCAATATGCAATAACAGACCAGAACGCAGAGCTAAATGTGTTATAACGTAAATGTAAAGAAGAGAATATTGCGTAATAAATACTGAACTTATAATCCGTGAATATGAGGTGCTTTCACTTCGCGGAAGAAATGATTGATAAAAGGTTTCTGATAAATCAATGTGACCGCTACAAACACTGTGACCCGCGTGCACGCGAGGGGGAGTCTGATTTGTCCGGGGAGTCAACACAACACCGCCACTGCATGTTACTTTATGTCAGTGATGGGTCGTTCTTAAACTATTTGTTTATTTTTAGCAAATCTTTTATATGGCTCAGAGAGTGAATCATTCATTTGCGCATGGTCTCAGTTGTGCAAGTGGAGGTCGCATGTTACCTTGGAGTGGTCTGTTTCGCGCAGAATGCACACACGTGGCTTCAAACCATATCAATATGAAAGATTGGATAATACTGCATCGCTTTGGGCAATCATATCGATATATCCCCAGAACTCGATATACCGCCCAGCCCTAATTTGCCATACGATATATTGCACCAAAATATATTGCGATTAAACGATACAGTGTTTCCTCTAGGATTTTTTCCAGCTGTGGCGGCAGGACTTTTACACAGATGTACCAACTACCTATGGTGTTATTTCAAGGACACATGTTGTGAGCGCAGTATTACAAGTCCAGATCGCATTTATGTAATATGAGTATGCAAATCTCTGCTTGCGCGCTGATTTCCTCTGTTCGTGCACAACTTCAAACCCTCAAATATACGCTGCTCAAGTGCAGATTTTCGTGTGCCTTAAATAAAAGCTGCTGAGGTGCGATTTAGTACGTTTGTGACAAGTACGTCTCCAACATTTATTAGATTTGCTAGGAATGTTTATAAATGTCTCCAATAGACCTACAGAGCGGCAATAATGCGTCCTGAACTAAAGTGAAACAGCTGAAGTAGCTGAACAGTCGTGAAGTGAAACAGCTATAAACTCCAGCCAGATAAAGTCATTGTATGCAGAGCCATAGACCTTTATCTATTCAGTATAATGCCTCCGATAGGCATAAAGATGTTGCTAAAATGTTGTTATAATTGTTTTTTATGTATGGGCGACATGTATTGCATCACCAAAAATGATTAAGGTCATGTCCATGTATTGTGCGATAAGTCCACACTGTGATTATTGTGACAGGCCTACACCAACATGAAAATATAGTAATTTAGTAAATACTACATAGTGTTTTTAACCATACTGACACCTCTAATAGAGATGTTGCGCAATCAGCTCAAATGTTGCTAGAATTGGTGTCTATGTATGGGCGATTTTATATATTGCATCTCCAAAAATGATTGAGGCCATGTCTATGTGTTGTGCGATAAGTCCACATATTGATTGATTGTGACAGGCCTAATCGGCGTCATTAATAAAGCCACCCAACATTAACTTTTATGGCGATCTCTAATTCTTAAATACCTCTAATTAACTTCACGCATATATAGATGTATTTCAAGTCTTAAATGGACTGTCTTACAGAAACATCTAGGCTTAATTTAGAGACAGCAGTGTAGTGGATTACTCACAAATCTGTTTAGGTTTAACCCATAGGGTGTGCGTGCGCATGTGTGTGTGTGTGTGTGTGTGTGTGTGTGTGTGTTTCCCGTAATCGTGATCAGTCCTGTGTCCTGACGCCTGTGTTTTCTGTACACAAAACCACTGCTGGTAAAGCTGCTTGTTGTTGGAATATCCCAGTGTAGAGTTTGGTCATTCGATTACATTTATTTAAATGATTTCAAATTTAATTTTAGACACAGAAGGTAAAAACAAACAAACTAGTAATTATCATTACCCTAATGGCTGATTACATTAACTATTGTAGACGCATATTATTTCAGCTTTATTATTAAATTTGTTTAAATAAGAAAATAAGCAATTCCATGCAAATGTCAACCTTGTCATGAAAAAAATTTAGTTTTCGCCAAAATAGCGAAACCCTTTCTGTTTTTTTTTTTGTTTTTTTTTTTGTGTAGGCTTGTATTTTATTGCTTTAAAAATACTCAAATGTCTCTGTCATTGTTTGCAAACTATTACATTTGATTTACAAAAGTCACGCAAGTGGCAATTTCACATCCGTCACATCCTTAACAAAGCTTTTTACTTAATGTAAAATAAAATCAATCATGTTTGTTTTATAGAGAGCCAACTCTTATCCTGTTGATTAGCATGGTTTATTTTGGGTTGTGCAGTTTAATTCAGAGAATTTCTACAAAGTGTGATGTATACTGTAAGCTCACAGACTTTTTGTCACATCCATAACGCATTAGGGTTGGGCGATGTTGACCAATTTGGCATCGGACAATGTCTAATGTGAAACATCACGATAGATGATGGCTTTGAGAAGGTATGGGGGATTAAATATTAATAAATTCATAACGAATTAATTAATTGTAGCCTATCGTTTTCCACATAGTCTTTGCTTTACCCATAACTAGGCCCACACGGAATATACGCGCACAGATTTCCGCAGATTTTTAGCTCATCATTAATTCTGTTAATTTACTAATAGTTAACTATTTACTGTTAATCTAATTGGATTTGCATTTTAAACATTAAATAAAAGTTAAAAATATAATTTTTTTTATTTCACATTTTAAGGTTTTAGTTATGATACTCCTAAAATCCGCAGATTTTTACTAAAATTCTTCGCAGAAATCGCAAAAGACTTCTGCAGATTCCATCTGGCCCTGCCCATAGCCAAACCATAATAAATAGTCACACACAAATGACCTCCTGTCAATCACTTTTTTCCGCGGGACTCTGGCATGAATAGGCGGAGTGATCTGTGTCGTTATAATGGCTTTTTCCCACAGCTGGTGGAGGAGACGACAGTTTGTTTGGAGTTCACTCTCATTTGTATTGTGATTGAAGATAACTTCCTTATTTTATTATTATTATGAGGAAATAATAACAAGTAAAGATGCTATGGCTCGACCGTTTTGGCTTTATATGCACCTGAAATATTATGTGACCTAAAAGTATATTTGGAAGCATTTGTGCGAGTGCATAAAGTGTTGCTGTGACCTGTTTTCACTGCAAAATCCTCACCGTGTGTGCGGATTTAGGAGACATTTATGCAGAATGCATCTCTGCACCTAAAAACACCAAATGCAGCACTCAGGAACAGATTAAAACAGATGTTATGTGAACTTGCTGAAGTAAAATCCTGCAATGCTTGCCCCGCCTTTGTGCTCTTCTTATTGGCCCACTGCTCTAGAACTGAACGTGAATGGATTAGATAATATCAGCTGTCAATCACTCAGTCAATGCCTTCTGCCTTCAGATGACAGGAGCTACAACCGCGGAAATGTGAAGCGCTGAAGATGAGAGAATGAAAATAACACTGACAGATTTAGTTTTAGAAACCACCTAAAGTTACTAATAATGGCACATCTTATCAGTGATCATGTGCTCAATGTTAATCCACCATTTACACTTTTCCAAGAGTGGATAAAAGACTTCCAGTGGCTTCAAATCCGCTATGAAAATAACTAAAGCCATTTACTGTAAAGTCTGTGGGACGGGGTTTGCAGGTAACAGCGTTTGCCACTGAATCTACACATTTTAAGCGAGAGAGGTGCTGTATCCTTCATTTAACCCTCACAATTCTGTCAGCCGTGCAAGCAGCAGCTATATGTAAAATTTAACACGGCTCATGAAGAGACCATTTTTGCTATTAAGATGACATGCAAATAATAAGTTGTATATCAATATAAACGTGGGGCGGGGCGATGGCATCGCGATCCAGCTCAGCATCCAGAAGTTAATTGACGATGGCATCATCTATCGGCCCAACCCTATAACGCATGTTTATTTTCCTCATTTAAAGTATAAAAAAAGTTTACAGATTGATATTTTTCTGCTTCCACAACTCTGGTCAGTTGTTTTGGAAAATATAAACAGGTGTTTCAATATGATGTTAACATATACTTCCTCTGTCAATTTATGTTTTGAGATTTTACTGCAAGTGTCACATCCATAACGCTGGAATTGCTCAAATATGACATTGTTTAATGAAATATTTGCTCATTTGCATGCTTTTCTGGCAAAAAAAATCTGAACATTGCATTGAATTTTGTTGATTTATTTCATTTTTGTCACATTAAAGTGTTTTAGAGTATGGATTTTGGGAATCTCACTCCATAAATCAGGAAAAAATAACAGCAAACAGCATTAAGAGACAGTTTGTAGAATAAAAGTTCTAATCATGCACATTATAGTTGAATACAATAGGGAAATAAGGGGGGGGGGGGACTCATTTTGAGAAAAAGATCTTTAAAAATAGTTTGACTTTAAATCTACAGACACAAATTCATAAAGTGCAACAAAAAATATAAAAAAATATGTTGTGGATATTTTTAGAACATTAGCCTTAACAAAGGCAAAAACCCGAATATCA
The DNA here is from genome assembly GCA_903798205.1 of Danio tinwini. Lineage (NCBI taxonomy): Eukaryota > Metazoa > Chordata > Actinopteri > Cypriniformes > Danionidae > Danio > Danio tinwini. The sequence continues at coordinate 2,964,413 of CAIGQZ010001210.1, forward strand.
AAGCAGTGTTTTCATCTGTGGTGTCTGGAATTAATGTCAGATTTTCTGCTGAAATCTTGTTGTGCGTAAGTGACATATGATGGTTATATTAGAGGACAAGGGTGAGTATTGTGAGGTTTCATAAGCATAGCAGTTACATGATTAACTTATGCAGATGTGCTATAAAAGGTGTGTGTGTGTGTGTGTGTCTGTGAGCGGCAGTTTTTCTCTGTGTATGTGTGTGTGTGTGTTTATCAATCTCTGTGATTGTGTGTTTCTCTCTGTGTGTGTTGTGTCTGTCTCTCTGATTGTATATATTTCCCTGTGAAATTGTGTGTGTTTTTCTGAGTTTGTTTATTTCTGTGAAATTGTGTGTTTCTCTGTGAGTGTATGTTTGTGCTTATCTTGGTGGTTGTGTGTGTCTCTTTGAGTGTGTGCGCGCGCATGTTTATTTTGGTGAGCATGTGTGTTTGGTTTTTTTTGTGTTTTTTTCTCTCTCGGGGTGTGTGTTTTTACCTCTGTGTTTGTTTTGTTTTGGTGAGTGTGTGTTTGTTTCAGTGAGTGTCAGTTTTTTTCTGTATGTGTATGAATTTGTGTTTCTCTGAATGTGTGCGTGTGTGTGTGTTATTTCTGTGAGTGTGTGTGCATGTGTTTGTTTCAGTTAGTGTGTTTGTTGCCATGAGAAAGTGTGTGTGAATTTGTTTTTCTCTATGTGTGTGCGTGTCTGTCTGTGTCTGTCTGTGTGTGTGTGTGTGTGTGTGTGTGTGTGTGTGTGT
>CAIGQZ010001210.1:2976600-2991888 GCA_903798205.1 Danio tinwini
TTTTTTTTAATTTTATTTATTTTTTTTTTTTTAAGTTCACATCTTGGAATTTCTTTTTGTATTTTTTGCTTTACATCTTACAACAATTTTTAATTGATAATACATTAATTAAAACATTTGCATTTGTCCGTCTGATGAAGGATCTACCTGTAGTTTTTTTTTTTTTAAAGGGGTGGTCCAGAGTGTATTTTTAAGGCTTGGTTGTGTTTTTAAGATGCAAAGCAATGTGTGCTCATGTTTACCTTGTAGAAAGTCACAGTATTTTTTGTTTTTATATATCTTACTTTGATTATATACAGCTACTCCGCTAACATAAAAACCACAATCATATTTCCTAGTTCCTCCGAAACCCCGCCCTCAAGAGGCTCTGATTGGTCCGCTAACGTAATGTGATGTGATTTGTGGATCAACTCCACGTCACCAGCACGCATCACACCTCTACTAGCACGCGCTTTTGTGCTGTGTAAACGGTGTCAGTCAGTGTAGCTGTTAGCCGTATCAGTTTGAGCCTGAATCAGACCGAAAATGAAAACGACACCGCTGCACCTCACGCCTGCTCTCTAAAATAACATCTGGCAAGTGTCTTTAACATACTGTATTTTCAGGTTATAAGCATGTGTAAGTAATATGAAACGTTCTAAGTTTGTTGTTAGAGATGTGGAAAGCATCCGCATAGAGAGACACTGCAGCGCTGCTGAAGATTGTGGGTGTTTACAGCGGTTTGACTGATAAATATGAATTTGGAGCTAAATTGTTAGCAGTGCCAAATGGCATTTCCCATTGTTTACATGCTTGCTACAACATACCGTTAACACTAGAAACTGCATGTCATAGATCAATTTTACCTAATGAAAACACTCACAATCCACAGCTTCCTCTGTTATGGTTGGATCTGCTCCTTCTCTGAGGAGTTTTTAGCTGAATCCAGCACTGAACTAGGAGAGATTCTGGAAGTTCTCCTTTGTCAAATGCTAGAGCTATATGTTTTTAATATTCTTCTGGAGCATAATTAAATTAAACTGTAAGCACTTCTCTTGTGTCGAAGCCCAAATACAGAAACAGAAGAAGCTTAGTGGAAAAAACATCGTTTGGACGCCATTTTAGCTTTCTCTGCTACATTACAGCGCCTCTGGCCACGCCCTTTAGCTGCGCAGGGTGTGTGCACATTGTGAATGCGTGTAACCTGAAGTGTTTGATCTCATTAACTCGTATGTATTTTTTGTAGTCCGTTCGCTGTAGGCTTTGCTAAGCTAACTCTGTAAAAGCCAATATCTCCCTTTGCATTGTACTTTGAGCATCTTACATTCAGAGATGCTGTTTATTAGGGGTGTGACAAGACCTCGTTAGACGAGATCTCGCGAGATTAAATCATGATTTGTTGTCGAGGTGAAAAGTTGTCTCATGAGTAGATGTTACCATGATGGAGCGTGAGGGAAAAATAAGCATTGAAGATTGGAAGCAGAATTGAATTTAAACTGCATATCAAGTGCTTTGCACACACCTGGTAAGGCTGGCCTCTGTGTTGCACATGTCACTCGGTTGGGCGGGCGGGTGTGACGTAACCGCTTAATTTTTTTCTCACCGGCCAAAGGGATGCTGCGTTATTCATGTCCAAGCAGAGGCTGCAACTATATCCACTCAAATGAACCATGGACGTTACCACCCGATGGAATGTCACTTTAGATGTGCAGTTGAAGTGCAGTACATAAATGTAAACACCCAAATCAAACTATTAGGCTACCATCGTGTAGGACTTTTAGCCGCATTTTGCGATAGGACAGTCCACACAGCTGTTTGACACAATATTCTCTGCACCTACACACATCTCTAAACGCGCACACACACATACTGAACTGCTGGAGACTCAACACACCCGCCTTCATCATTACCAAACACGTTTATGCTGTACGTGAAAAGCGGACGTTTTGTTTTCCTTGTTCAAGTGACCAAATTCCACACAGAGACTAAAAAAGCTTTTATATGTGTGATGGAGCACAAGTATTTAAGCATGTTCACGAGAGAGAAAGAGAGCGCACTATCAGCCATGTAATACTGTTGCATACATCACGTGCAGAAATCACGCGATGGACATTACATCAAGATGCCTACTGGTTTAAAAAGGCCTAGATTAAAAGGAAATGGCCAAATGAGAACGGTTTGTGTCATAAACTACAGCAAAACAACTTGTCAAGAAGAAAATAAAAAATGAAACCATGCGAACTGAATAAATACAGGAATGGAGAAATAAAGAGCTCTTTATTATCAGCTGTTAGTCAGCGCCCGCTCTTTTTTTTTTTTTTCTGGTCATTGTACCTTTTGCCATGTGCTGTATAATTGCAGTCAGTCGTGTACGAGTCACATTTAAAAGATGATAAATGTAAGCAGGTCATCAAAAAAATCTGACACTGTCAGAAAATCAGAATTGACCATCAAGATCTGCAATGTAAACACTCTGAAATGCTAAAGGAGAAAAGCCTGTCAGTAGAGTTTGCTATTTTCTATTTAAATATTAACACATATTTTGCAGTGTTTGCATGTTCATTGCATAGAATTCAATTTAAACTAATATAAAACTATTGCATACATAAAATTATGGGAATAATTATGGAAATTGTATACATAAAAATGGAGAGCTTATTACAAGTTAATTAAACATCTAAACTGTTTTACATTTTTTATTTTGTTAGTTTTTTTTTTTATAAAAATCTATTTTCCATTCATATATTAGCAAAATGAAGATCATTTCATTGATATTTATCATTAAGGATTTTTTTAAAATAGTGTAAAAATCTCATTTCATTCTCGTGAACCCAGTCTCGTCTCGTGGAGTAGGCGTCTCATCACACCCCTACTGTTTATGTTCACACATTAACTAAAGCTTAAAATATGATGTCGTAGTGGACCACCCCTTTAAATTTCTCACAATTTCTACAAGTTTACACTTTGCTTGTTCTTTCCACAGCAATGCTCATTTTCTTCCAGTTGTGCACTTCTAGTTCAGTCTTTTCTCCTCTGTAGCTGCATGAACTTCATTCATAATAGTGAGCTCTTTACATTAAAGAAAAGCATTTGCATTTGTCCGTCAGGTGGTGGAGAAGGATCTGCCCAAGTACCTGTAGTGTGTGTATGCTGCGGCGTCTCCGTCCTGTGTGTTTTGGGCTCTTTTTCTCTCTGGAGCAGAAACACTGGACGTCTGCAGGTGGAGCCCAGGCGTGTGACGGCTGGTCCTCAAGCCTGTGTTCAGGTGGGTTCGGCCTGATGTTCCCGACGTGCAAAATTACTGGGAAAACCCTGCAAATGTCCAGACGTGTGTGTCCAGAGAGGAGCTCCATGCACTTGAAAATACACTGAGCTATCTTTTATAATCAACAGCCATAATTAAAGAGTCGTGTCAGATCATCTGGAGTGGCCTGTTATTTCTTTCACTGCATGCAGGACTTATTCGGAGAGGTATGTGTTTTAGAAATGTCAAATCTGCAGTGAAAATAAGACTATAGGTGCATCCCAAATCACATACTTATGCACTATTCAATGCCGTTTTGTAGTATAAATAGTGTAAGTAGTGCGTTTACACTGAAAACTCTAAAAATAATAAGTGTACTTTTTAATTACCAGGATGATATACTCAGTCGACCAGTAAAAATGAAGTGTGGAGTGATGGACACTTCACGCACTCAACAACTACAGCTTTGCTCACATAGCACAAGGGGCGGAGCTAGGGCTGGGCTATTTTTTTTTTTATTTTTTTTTTTACCCTGATTAATTAGAATTTACGTTTTAAGACGATTAAATTTTGTATAAAATTATTAATTTTTTTTACCCCGTCTTAAAACGTAAATTCGAATTAATCGATTAAATTTTGTATAAAATCGAGGTATCGAAAAAAAAAATTTATTATTATTTTTTTTACCCCGATTAATTAGAATTTACGTTTTAAGACGGTTACAATTTTTTATAAAATCGAGGTATCGCAATTTTTATTTATTTATTTTTTATTAAAAATATTAAAGCAGCTTTTCCACTATCGTGCCAAACCGTTCTAAACTGTTAGACAACTGTGCTGAATTGTGCTGATAGATTCATTGTGTTGACGTCACGGCTCTGTTGAGCTACTACAGCTGGCTCAGTTGCGAGGTGTCAGCAGAGGCGTGTGATGCGATGCCAGACGAAAGTATAAATCCAGCTTTTTTTAAGCTCAGGGCCGGTGCGTCCATAGAGGTGACCTAGGCGGCAGAATAGTGAGCGAGAACCCCCCGGTCCTCACTTTCATCGGCGACATCCACCCCCTCCTGGTTATCACTTTCATCCGCAAACCCGTAAGTTTCTATTTAATTTTTGGGTTGAGGGCGTTCGCCTAGAGCGCCAGTTCAACTTGCTCCGGCCCTGATTACAATATATACTATACTATAGTGTATATATATATATATATATATATATATATATATATATATATATAATCAGGCGAAGTAAAGGTATCATTGCCTATATGTCAATCAAATTAATTAAGCTCTAGCCACGAATAAAACTATGTATATCTAAAAGTTTTATTTGTGGCTAGAGCTTAATTAATTTGACATATTGGCAATGATACCTTTACTTCGCCTGACTGAGCGTGAGTTTATTGCATGCTGCGCTGTATTCAGTAGCACAGATCGTTCTGATCTGGGTGAGAACTTTACCAGCGACTACATTCACTGCTGAAAGCCCTTTTTTCCTGCTGCGCATCGAATCAACAACAACATATATCCATGGACGACAAACTTGCAGACTCTTTGAACAATGAGGAAATAAATGCACCTAATTCAAAGCCCAGACCTCTGGTTTTTTGTATTTTATACCTGCGCACCACCTGAAGGATGGTTACGGCGTGTTGTGAATGTCGGCTGTCACCGCAGAAAGTCAAATCTTTCTTTAATTTGGACTTTTGCTTGAAAGCTTTACGGAGTGGCACAGTAGCTGTCCAGGGTACTGTAGCTATGAATTAAATCATAACCCATATATGCACCAATAAACAAGTAAAATAATGAATAAAATAAATATGGATTCTTAAATGTCGGTATTGTTTTTACTCAAAAAAATATCAATACGTTTTGACAAATGTTTTATAAAAATAAATTGAGCAATTTTTAACATTTCAGCTATAGGCCGTTATACCATTCAGTTAAATATAAAATAGACATTTAAATATAGATAGATATGTAACAGGTTTCTGTGGGGTTTTTTGTTGTTCACTGTGATTTTTAATATATACTGGGTGGTGTAGCTACGCACAAATATTTTCTAAAACGTCAAGCAGGAATTGGTCTATAGGAATGTAATAGGCTACACCTTGTTGACCAATTTATGCATGTATGGCCATTAAAAATACATGTTTCTTAACCAGAAGGGTTTTCAAGTTACTTATAAAGAGATTGTTACTTCAGTCATGTTGTTGTAATGTTTTAATTTGACAATAGTTACACAGTAAAAAATAATCGAAATCGTGAATCGGTCAAACTTTATGAAAAATCTAGATTTTTTTTTTGCCACATCACCCAGCCCTAGGCGGAGCTATCGGGCGCACATGTTGGATTACTTTATTTTGGATTGTGAATGCAAAATTCCCCTATGAGAGTGATTTATAGCGCCTCCTGATGGTGAGTGCGGTTATACTCATGGCAGGTGTTATCTAGTACTTTGGTCATTTATTTCACTGATTTGGCAAACGTCATCAGGGAAACGGTTTGAACTTCCGCTTAATAAAAACCATTATTGTTCCATTTGAGACGACACTACATACATATACTGTACTGTTGAGTGCGTAAGTGCATAAGTACATAGTGTATGTACTGTGCCATATGGGATGCAGCTTGAGACTTCACTGTAAAAAATGTTTGTTAATGAGCAGTTTCTGTGTTTTGTGATTCACAAGTGTTTCTTAACGATTGTGAGTTGCATTATGGGATGTTGATCTCTGCTCTGTCCACTTTTGATGTCCAAAATTCAACTCTGCAGTTTAACAAAGTGACTTTGTGACATTTTAGGACTTTAAGATGGTATAAAAGACAGAATATCTAGAGAAATAAGTCTGTAAAATAACAAATGTGCTGCAGTTTATTCAGGGGTTTCTGCTGGGTCATAAAGTCTTAATGTAAATCTCAAAATCCGAATTTTAGACCTTTAAAAAGTTTTAAATGTACTAAAATATTGTGTTGTATGTCTTAAATCTTTTTTAAACCGGTCTTAATTTTCCTTTGTTCATCTATTGCTACCCAATCTGGCCAAAACCCATACAATCACCAACAATCCATCTCAATACAACTTTAAACCTTTGATTTAAAAAGGTCATTTATCATACGGGTTTAATTTCCTTACCAAAACATTTGTTTAAAAGTTTTTCATGTATTTACTGCTGAGGACACCGACCTGGTCAGATTGTTGTGCATAGATTTAGTTTATTGTAGTTTTTAAAACGTTTGTTTTATTTTAAAGAACGTTTATGCTGGAAACAGTGTATGGATACAAGTAGAGCTTGCTTGTTTTACACAATATTTAAAATATTTTGCTAAGAAATAAAATCTAAAATATTTAAATTAGTTTATTATTAATGCATTATTGTATTCTTAAATTAATTAAATTATAATAGTTTTTATTTTTATAAAGGCAAATAAAAATCTTTTCCATCTGGGCCATTTGAAAAATTCCTTAGCCTTTAGCCCTTTATAATAGTCTTAAAAGTCTTAAATTTAACTCTGTGAAACCTGCAGAAACCCTGTTATTACAAGGTGTTTGTAGCATAATATACAACACCAATCCAGACAATATTGCACTGCAGACTATAAAACGTCAATAAAGGTCACTGAGTCCCATAAAAGCCCAGTTGTGGGAATAAAGATCAAGCTCTCATAATGCAATTCAAAATCAGAAATAAATGAGGAGAAATAAAAACATGAATCACAAAAATACAAAAAAAAAACCCTCATAATTTACAGATATTTTCTTAGTGTGCACACTCTTAGAAATAAAGGTACAAGAGCTGTCACTGGGGTGGTACCTTTTCAAAAGGTACAAATTTGTATCTAAAAGGGCCATATTAATACCTCAAGGGTACATGTTAGTACCTAAAAAGTGCAAAAGTGTTCCTCTTAAAATTTGTAGGTGCTAATAAATCAAAGCTCAGATGTCTGGTTTGTATTTTATACCTGCGCACCACCTGAAAGATGGTTACGGCGTGTTGTGAAGGTCGACTGTCACCACAGAAAGTCAAATCAATCCAGACAATATTGCACTGCAGACTATTACATGTCAATAAAGGTCACTGAGTCCCATAAAAGTCCCAGTTGTGGGAATAAAGATCAAGCTCTCATAATGCAATTCAAAATCAGAAATAAATGAGGAGAAATAAAAACATGAATCACAAAAATACAAAAAAAAACCCCTGATAATTTACAGATGTTTTCTTAGTGTGCACACTCTTAGAAATAAAGGTACGAGAGCTGTCACTGGGGTGGTACCTTTTCAAAAGATACAAATTTGTACCTAAAAGGGCCATATTAATACCTCAAGGGTACATATTAGTGCCTAAAAAGTGCAAAAGTGTTCCTCTTAAAATTTGTAGGTGCTAATAAATACTTTTGAGGTACCAATATGGACCCTTCAAGTACAAATGTGTACTATTTGAAAAGGTACCACCCCAGTGACAGCTCTCGTACCTGTATTTCTGAGAGTGCAGGGATCCCACACTTCTTGAAAGTGCTTGAATTTCAGACATTAATTCAATGCATGGAAAGATCTTAACAGACGTATGTTCCTGAAAGTGCTTGAATTGATCATTTATGATGTTATTTCAACAATTCTACTGTTTTGATTTCAAGAACTGAGAACTTATTCATTTTCAAGGGCACCTATGATGAAAATCAGCTTTTGTAAGGGACAGAATTGTGTAGTGTTCACAGTCATATTGGAGTGATCGAAACAGGCTTCATACAGTCATGGAAAATCTGGAGAAGTCTTGGTTGTCAATTTTAACATGGCATTTTCCAGGCCTGGAATAGTTTTGGAAAATCCACAAAGGTTAGTGGTCTTTACTTTTTTTTTCTGTCCTTGGCCAATCGCTTACCATCACATTATTAGTGCTGTGTAAGCATTATCTAAATAAATTTTATTTTACGTACATATTAATATAAATTGGCCTTCAAGGCGGTGCACTGGGTAGCACCATCGCCACACAGCAGGAAGGTCGCTGGTTCAAGCCTCGGCTGGGTCAGTTGGCGTTTCTGTGTGGGCCAGTAGGGCCAGACTGAATCTGCGAATGTTTTTTGCCATTTCAGTGCAATTATTTTGGGAGTTTCATAACTAAAACCTTAATATGTGAAATAAAAAAATAATACCTTTTTAACTTTTAATGTTTAAAATGGAAATCCAATTCACTTTATTTGGTAAACAAAGCCCGTCTCTCATATATTATATCTACTAAAAGACTGAAATATGACTGTACAAACTGCATTGTACATAAATCAGATGAACATTTTCATATAAGTCAATAACATTACTGTAATTAATGTAAAAACTGAATAAATTTTGATTGACACACATTTACTCAAGTAAATAAACAGAATTAATGATGGGCTAAAAATTCTGTGTGGGCCTAGTCATCAGTAAGGGTTGGGTTACTTCAGGACAGTGTCTGGAATTAACCTAATTTATTATGGACTGTATTTGTCCACAGATTCTATCTTTATGAGTGCAGATGTATATCTAATCATATGAAAGCAGTGGTTCATTTGTCAGATATCTCATTTCAGCCAATCAATATTGATTAAGTGCCACTTGAGATGTAGTATTTGAAATATTCAAAGGTTTCTCTGACATTATCTATGTCATGTGACGTAAACAGGTCAATGTTTGTAAAATGTTTTTTTTTAGATATTTAATCATTTTCAAGTTATTTTTCTTCCAAACCCTAGTTTGAAAAAGCTTAATTATTTTAAATAATAAAAAGCTTAAAATAGTACTTTTATATTTATGACTGTGCATATTTGTTTGTGTATTTGTTTGCCTCATACCCTGGTTTCTTTCTGTTTATTATGTATTTTAATAGTTAAAAAATTAAGCTGATGTAATTACCCTTGAACAGAATATAAAGGAATGGGTTTTTCCCTGCATGTTGCGATTTTAATGTCATGGAACAGGTGGCGCTGTTTACTTAAACCTTTTTAATTATTAGATTTTTTCAAAAGATTTTCATTAAAAGAACTGAATGAGCTTTTAAAATTGCTCAAAATGTTTATTATGAGATTTATAAATGAGATGGATGGTAATGGGCTGTTTATGCTGATGTTGAAATAAGTCGATTATTTTTCAAACTCCACACAGAAGTGCCAACTGACCCAGCCGGGACTCGAACCAGCGACCTTCATCAACTGCGTGATGCTATCATGTCAATATGGAGCAAAATCTCTGAGGAATATTACCAGTACCTTGTTGAATCTACGCCACGAAGGATTAAAGCAGTTCTGAAGGCAAAAGGGGGTCCAACCCTGTACTAGTAAGGAGTACCTAATAAAGTGGCCGGTGAGTGTACATTGTCAATGGAAAAAAGGCACCTCGCAGCAAGAAGGTTGCAGGTTCAAGTCCTGGCTGGGTCAGTTGGCGTTTCTGTGTGGAGTTTGCATGTTCTCCCTGTGTTGAGGTGGGTTTCCTCCGGGTGCTCCGGTTTCCCCCACAGTCTAAAGACATGCGCTATAGGGGAAGTGGGTAAGCTAAATTGTCTGTAGTGTATGAGTGTGTGTATGGGTGTTTCCCAGTACTGGGTTGCAGCTGGAGGGACATCCTCCATGTAAAACATATGCTGGATAAGTTGGCGGTTAATTCCACTGTGGTAACACCTGATGAATAAAGGGACTAAGCCAAAGAAATGAATGTATATAGAACAGAAACGTTGTTGTTTTTTGTTAGTTTTTTGTTTTGTTTTATTAAGCTCAAAGACAGTGTATACAATATAAGCATATACAGTTATAGTCAGAATTATTAGCCTCCCTGTTTATTTTTTTCACCAATTTCTGTTTAACAGAGAGAAGATTTCTTCAACACATTTCTAATCATAATAGTTTTAATAACTAATCTATAATAACTGATTTGTTTTATCTTTGTCATGATGACAGTAAATAATATTAGGCAATATATTCTTCAAGACACTTCTATACAGCTTAAAGTGTCATTTAAAGGCTTCACTAGGTTAATTAGGTTAACTAGGCAGGTTAGGGTAATTAGGCAAGTTATTGTATAATGATGGTTTGTTCTGTAGACTATCAGAAAAAATAAATAGCTTAAAGGGGTTAATAATTTTGACCTTAAAATGGTTCTTAAAAAATTAAAAACTGTTTTTATTCTAGTCGAAATAAAACAAATAAGACTTTCTCCAGAAGAAAAAATATTATCAGAAATACTGTGAAAATTTCCTTGCTCTGTTAAACATCATTTGGGAAATAATTAAAAAAGAGAAAATATTCAAAGGGTGGCGAATAATTCTGACTTCAACTGTACATACAATAACAAACAGGCAAAATAATTATCTTTAACAATAAAAAAAATAAAAACAAAAATAAGAGAGAAACAAATAAACACAAGGGTATCAGAAATATGGTTTATTTTATTTCAAACTACAGCAAATACACTATTTTAACAAGACATCCAAATATTACAAACATAACTAAAAACAAAAAAACAAACAATTTACAGATTCGAGAATAAATAAAAACACTCAACTTCAATATAGAAACCTTGACACTGTCAGTATATGTGGGACATTATTTATCCTACCCAATAGACAGCAAGTTTACTAGTCAATTAACTTCAACTCCTTTGCAGCTATAATTGTGTCTTGACATTTCTTGCTATTAAAACACTGGAGCGAGTCTATATATATAAATAAAAATCTTTAATAAAAACATCTGAATAAGGTTCAGAATTATTCCATCTACTTTTATAAACATTTACCAAATAATTAAAAGATTGATTATAAATTCAACAGATAATTTGTTTGTCAAAATAAATTGTTAGGCATCTTTGGAGGTCAAATTGCATCCAAAACCTAAATTCTCTTGGACATACAAAGATAAAAGAGAGAGAGAAACAATTAAACAGAGAGGTATCAGAAATATTTTTATTATTAATTTTTATGTTCAAATATTTTATTGCGAAAAAACAAACACTATTTCAGTACAACTTGTTACACATAATTATCGTTGTTGTTGCTTTTTTTTTTTTTTTACAAAAGAGAAGACAAAGAAATAATAAAAGGGAAGAAAAAAACGAAAACAATAATGATAATAATAATAAGGGGTAAAGAAAAATAGAAACAAGAGTAATACGGGTGTACAGAAAATTACAACCAACTGAATGCAGATATTCAACAATCCAATGTTCAGCTACATTGTCAATGTTGAAAGTAAATATTAACAATTAAACAGTACAAATTAATAGTTAAAAACAAACAAAAAATTGAATTACTATGAAATAAATCAATTAAAAAAGGAGAGTGCATCTATTAAACGGTAAGCAAGACCTTACGAGAGTTATAAAACATTGACGCTTTTTAAAGAAATTAGTTTTCCCAGAGCATCTAACCTTTTCCAACTTAAGTGCATTGGTATCCACAAGCTATTGGGATGTAGTTGGAGGCTTATTTGATTTCCAGTGAAGTAGAGTACGACGCCTAGCTAATAATGAGGTACAGGCCAAAATATCAAGTTGTTTAGAATTGAACTGGGACCAAATCTTTGGAATCTCAAAAATGACAACATCAGGGGTCTATATTTACCTGCAACACCTTAGACATAATTGTAAAATATTTAATCCAATAATTCTGTAACAAAGAGCACATAAAGAACGTGACTTAAATGACACCGTGATGCATGACATCTGTCATCAATATTGGGAACATTTTCAGATAGCCTGTTTTGTTTTTTTTTTGGTCTTTGCTGGGGTAATTTTAAGTTTAGAAAAACAAATGTGCTTAATTGACCAATCCTCAATCCATTATTAACTCGTCCGACATTAATTCTGAAATGTGTGGTTGTCAAGCCAGCTGTCAGGATTCAACATGTGTTGCTATATGGTAGTTTCAAAGTGGAAAAGGTAAGTGGATCAGTTTACCCCTGGCTGGTTCACTTTACCTCTTTAATTTTTTTGGTCTGTCTCAGTTTACCCCCGCAGCTGGGGTAAAGCCAGACACAAAACAACTTTTTTTTAAAACAATCATATTTTCACGTTCCTTTATCCTAAATGCAGTCTGATCAATTTCATTGCTAGGAAACATTCTGAATTAATGAGAAATGTGTCAATTTTACTGATATACAAATTTAGCTCGCTTAGAGGGAAGCAAATGTAAAAAGTGTCTCACTTTACTCCACTCTCCCCTATATGATGTTTATAGATCTGATGGTTCTGTCTCTGTCAGTGACTCTTACAGTTAAAATGAGTACATCCACTTGTGGTTCTGTCACTGTGTTTAATGCTTTCTGTGCATGCATGACTGTATGGTATAGTATGGTAGTTGGTTTGAAATAAACATAGTGAAATGTTTGATAAGAGTTACATTTTTTGCTGGAGGAAACAGTTGTGATTATGAGGTGAGCGCTGAGGAAACAGTAGATGGGAATTCCTATTGCTCCTTCTTAACATTGGGGTACATGTGATACAGATATATCTATAGCAAAGAACTGCAGATAAGCATATTTTATAGCAATTTATCGATAAACACACACCTTGTTCTCTTGCTCTGCACAGCTGTGGTTTGCTGATCAAATGAAAACGAAATGACGAGAAGGATGCCGCCGTTTACATATCAAATTTAAAGAGGACTGAGGCGATAGTTTGGTCTACAGTTTATGAGCTAATTGCAAAAGTTTTAGGGGGGCTGAGCAACAAAATAGGGAGGCTAAAGCCCCCCTAAAATGGGCCTAGCAACACCCATGTTGATAAATAATGTTATGATAGCTGTATTAACGTGAAGGTATGATAAAATTGGCTCTTGTTGAAGTTATGAAATAGTTTGATAACAAGCATGAAGTTTTCATGGGCCAATGGCATGACCACATTGAAATAGTCTATAATGAAAACCTTTAAACAAGGTTCAGAATTATTCCATCTACATTTATGAATATTTACCAAATAAAATTAATTTGAGTCTAAATAAATTTTCATCTTGAAGGTCAAATCCCATCTGAAACCTGATTTGTCTTAAACATACAAAAATTAAGTCATCCCAAAACTTGTCTGAATGTTGACATTGAAATATTGTTTTTTTTTTTATTATTACATAACAAGAACAATAGCATACAAAAAATGAGGAATGCAATGCTTACATTTTTTCACATTACAGAAATTATAAAATAAATAAAATTACAGGGGATATATATATATATATATGGATTCCAAAATTGCATACATCCTTATAGCTTTTTTTTTATTTTTTGTGTCTTTTAGGGTTTCAATATAATGCTTAAGATCAATTTTAAACAAATAAATATTAGGCTTATCATTAGACCATTTTGTTTGTGTACATGGTACATTGAAATATTGTTTTATTATTATTGTTATTTTTTTTTTTGCATAACAAGAACAATAGCATACAAAAATGAGGAATGCAATGCTTACATTTTTTCATATTACAGGAACAAATCAGTACAAAGTAAAAAATAAATAAAATAAAATAAAATTATAGGGGCTATATATATATATATAAATTATATGAAAAGGATTCCAAAATTGCATACATCCTTATAGCTTTTTTATTTTTTGTGTCTTTTAGGGTCTCGATATAATGCTTAAGCTCAATTTTAAACAAATAAATATTAGGCTTATCATTAGACCTTTTTTGTTTGTGTACATGGTACATTGAAATATTGTTTTATTATTTTTTTTATTACATAACAAGAAAAATAGCATACAAAAATGAGGAATTCAATGCTTAAATTTTTTCACATTACAGGAACAAATCAGTACAAAGTAAAAAAAATTTAAGTAAAATAAAATTATAGGGGCTATATATATATATATATAAATTATATGAAAAGAATTCCAAAATTGCATACATCCTTATAGCTTTTTTATTTTTTGTGTCTTTTAGGGTCTCGATATAATGCTTAAGCTCAATTTTAAACAAATAAATATTAGGCTTATCATTAGACCATTTTTGTTTGTGTATATGGTACTTCCCATATATTATCATTAAATTAATAAACAATTTTTGCTCCCAAGTTTTGTTATTATTATTGTATATCAAAAAATATCTTCACAAGAAAACTGAGTTTTTAATTTTGTAAGTTTAAATATAAGATATTCAATGTCAAACCAAAACATTTGGGTATATGTGCATTTAAAAAACAGGTGTTTTATAGACTCCTCCTCTAAACAAAATTTTAACAACTTGTTTCACTGGATAAATTAAATGTATTAATTTATATGTCACTTCTTTAACTTTATTGGTGAGACAGTATTTACTTGGTAAGTTCCAAACTTTTTTCCACTCAATCTGCTCAATGGATAAAGATCTCAATGTTCTTGACTTCAGCACTTCTAACTGTGTATTTAAAAACAAATGGATTAAGAATTACCTGAATTCTAAAGGCCAAATTTGGAGTATCGTCCCTGAAGTGTTTTTTGACCAGGTGGGGGGTTTGGATTTTTTTTTTTAAGATGTAATTTTGATATTAACATTGAAATATTGTTGGTGTCGCAGAGCGCGCGGCCGGTGACGTCACTTCTGACGTAGCAGCGGCGGCGCGCGCGTGCGAATCTTCTCCTGATAGAGCGCGGTGCGCAGCGGACGGACGTATCTCCGTGTCTCCGTTTCTCACCCGGTTTTAACGCTCGACGCCCCGCGGGAACCGGCGGTGATGGAGGCCGCCGCGGCCGGAGGATGTTCCGCGCTTGCGGAGGACGCGGACGCGGTGCTCGGCTGCGGGATGGAGCCTGCGGAGATCGGTATGTGGAGCTGCAGTGTCACGGAAAGGTCGCACACTTCATTTAACGTTAGTCTATCCGCGTTTCTGGATGATAGATTTACCGTCGCTTTTATATATGGTGTTTATTTTCAGTATGTATGCTGTGTTTTATGTTGTCGTCGGGGAAGTACCTGACAGTGCAGGTATTCATTTTTCTGCATTTCTGGATGACATATATTACAGTTTACCATGGTATTTACCTGATGTTTTTGATGTCATAGTGGAAGTACATTACAGTGTGCAGGTATTCTTTCATCTGCATTTCTGGATGACAAATATAGTTTACCATGGTATTTTTGTG
>CAIGQZ010001210.1:2999085-3015361 GCA_903798205.1 Danio tinwini
ACACACACACACACACACACACACACACACACACACACACACACACAGTGCTGCTATCATGTGTGTTGCTGCTGTGTCAAATCCAGCAGAACACCCACAGTAAACCTGCTCTCAGATCAGTTCATCTTCAGAAATCTTTATCATCAGCTTTCTGGACAAGCAACAGGCTTTTCTCACCTGGATATGAAGATCCTCTGCCATTCCTCCTTGCAGATAAAGTGAAAAAAAATACAATCTGAGAAACAGGAAAAATCTGCTTTGTCATTTTCTCTGCTCGATTTTATTCACATTTAGCCACACAACTGTGTTTAATGCCCTTATAAAGGTGTTTTTGCATAATAGGTGGCCTTTAAGAATGTGATAGTGAGGGCTGTTCTTCAGAAAGACAGACGTGTTCGTACCTGCAGCTGTGATATTTAGACATCTGGAGTGCGTTTCTCAAAACCATCGTTAGCCAACTAAGGTTGCAAGTTCCGTCGTTACAAGCATAGTTCGTTGATTTACTGTTTCCCAAATCCATCTTTCAAACGAACATTCGCAAACTGCATCACAAACTTGTACACTTGAAACGACACCTCTGGAACTGTAGTTGGAAACATAGTTCCTGGCTGTGTTCTATTCCCACTTATCCCTCCTATTCCCTATTCATTTAGAACATTCTAACATTCAAAGTTGGAATTATTAAAAATAAAAAAGCATTAAGGTCATCTCTCTTAGGTGTAATTTGCTTTCAAAGTATTTCAGTTTTAGCGATCTTCATGCTTACAATTGCGCTCCCTTCGCAGTGCACTTTGAAAACATTGATGTCATTTTGAACGCAGCCGTGGCTCATGACGAAAGCTATAGGTGAGCTATTATTTAAAAGCAGAGTTTATGTTACGTCTCCAAAGCTAGTGAAAACAAAAAACATAGCATTTTAATGCTTTTAATTTATAGTGGCTTATTTAATAAGTATCTGTACTGTATATGACATGAGCCTGTAGAACATTTCTGCAGTGTTTACAAGTGTCAAACTTTAAAAGTAGACTTTTCAAAAAATAAATAAACAATATCCTACCTAATAATAATAATGATGATCATCATCATCATCATCATCATCATTAATATTATTATCAAAGTAGGATTTCTTTTTTCATTTCCTATTACAGTGGTAATTAAACTTTTTTTCACCAAGTACCACCTCAGAAAAAAAGTGTCTCTCCAAGTACCACCATAATGACCGGTATATTGAAATACAGTATGGTATAACTAAGCAGCTACAGCTCTGCACAGATCGAAAACATGACAGATTAATTCTTATTATTATGAATATTTATTATTGTCAGTCACTTTAAAGGGCACCTATGGTGAAAAATCTACTTTTCAAGCTGTTTGGACAGACATATGTGTAGGTATAGTGTATAGGCCGTCATATTGGGGTGATATAAACACACTCAGTCCTTTTTTTTCCAATTGAACAACATAAAAACGGTGGAGCAATTGAAGCGGTTTTGAGGCCGACCGCAACTTGACATAGGAGTGCGGTCCCCCCCCCACCCAATTGATTGACAGCCACGTATTAACATGTCTCCGTAGTAACGTTTATAATCCTATCAACATGACAGGACGTGCTCAAATCAACCGTAAATAAAAGGTCTGTTCAGTTTAGGATCATCAATCATCATCAAATGTGATCAAGAGTGAGTTTGACAAGTTTAAAATGTTTTAAAACAGAGCATGTTAATGAATTACAGCCATTTACTTCAGCTTTACTTCATCAACACAGCCGCATGTCAGAACAATTATAAAAGAAGACGCTTCAATCCCAGTTTGTGGACGTTAAATCAGGTTTATTTTATACATTAACGTAACGGATATCCACACAGCAGTGGAGATTAACCTGTATCCTGTCACATTTGTGTGCAAAGACAGTGCAAAGCTAAATGCGGTTGCTGTATGTGTGTGTCCGCGCTGTGTGTGTGTGTGTCTGTGTGCGTGCGTGAAGTTTGTAACGACATTGTGTGTGACTCATTGTTGCAGCTCCACAACAAATGCATCAAATACTCATTGGTAAAGTTCTTACTGTAGTTTTTCTCACAAACGTTACGTGAGATCTGCTTCCTTTATGTCTGTGAGTAGTCTGAGGCAGCCGAGGGCGGAGACTGAGGCACGCTGACAGGCACGTGGGAACAGTGGGAGGGGAGCACCAGCCTTAAAGGCGCAGTACACAAAAACAACAAAAATCTATTGAGAGTTATAAAACACAAACTAGTGAAAGCTATAATAAATAATCTGATGAGTGTTTTTAGGGACACAAAAGACTGCTTAGATAAAAAAACAAAAAAAAAACTCAACGTTTTAATTAAAATGTGCTTTTAAAAGTTAATTAAATATATGTCATCATATTCATATATAAACTCTTTTTGATGAATTTTTAAATATATGATGCATGTATATATGATTTATATGTATATCTTTGAAATCTAAACATTAACTTGAATTTTAGATTTATGAATTGGATTTACATATTTAAATAAGAAATTTGATCTGCGTACTGTGCGTTACAGTAGGCTTTGTGCGTCAGAAAAACAAGTGATTAAACAATACCTGTCAACATTGGTATATAAAAATACGAGATACCCCCCCACAACCGTTACAAATATGGGGAGGAAATTAGCTTCAAGTTATAGAATACATAACAATCATTAGAAAATAGAAAATAAAAGGTTTAGTCTATTAAAATCAGTTTACTGATCCCATCTGTGTTATCGTATGCGTCAAAGGGTTAAAAGTGTGATCATTTTTTTACTTTAATTATTCAGTGATTCCTCCACGTACGACTAGAAGGAAGCCTGCGCACCACAGTTTGAGAACCACTGTCCTAATAAATATTAAATTAGCCTTATTATTTATTTATTTATTTATTTATATTCTTTATATATGATATTAGAATACGTGTTAGCTTTTGCAAGTGATTTTATGTTTTAGAATAGAGTATGTAATGTTCTCAATAATATTTGTAAAGGAAACACAGGCCCTATATGTGCTGTTTACAAACATTTCAATTAATATGGAAAGCAAGTGCATGTTTTTACCAAAACTAATATTGGATTTTTTTTTAAATGCTTGTAACAATATAATTTACACAAAGAAATTATGGGGGTCTTCTCTAAACAATTGTTACCACCCCGTTTAGAGAATCATTATGGGCATTTCGCATTATAACTAACGTAGTTCAAATGATGGATCTGTGACAGAGAAACTAGGGGTTTTAGGAAACACTCGTCACTACATCGTTCTTTTCCCAAACGATGCATCGTACTATGATGGTTCAGACACGAGTTGCATCGTTGTTTGGGAAACGCACCCCTGATCTTTAGGAAACACCTATAACACAACCTTCAGAAGTACAATACCTGTCAAAAGTCTTGTTGTCGATCTCAGTTGCAAGAGCAGCAAATAATAACTTGACTTCTAGTTGATCATTTGGAAAAGTGTCAGAAGGTGGATTTTTCTGATGAATCATCTGTTGAATGCCAATCATCACAAATACTGCAGAAGACCTACTGGAACCAGCATGGAGCCAAGATTCTCACAGAAATCAAGTTTGGTGAAGGATAAATCATGGTTTGGGGTTACATTCAGTATGGGGGCGTGTGAGAGATCTGCAGAGTGGACGATCAACATCAACAGCCTGAGGTATCAAGACATTTGTGCTGCCCATTACATTACAAACCACAGGAGAGGGCAAACTCTTCAGCAGGATAGCGCTCCTTCTCATACTTCAGCCTCCACATCAAAGCTCCTGAAAGCAAAGAAGGTCAAGGTGCTCCAGGATTGGCCAGCCCAGTCACCAGACATGAACATTATTGAGCATGTTTGGGGTAAGATGGAGGAGGCATTGAAGATGAATCCAAAGAGTCTTGATGAACTCTGGGAGTCCTGCATGAACGCTTTCTTTGCCATTCCAGATGACTTTTTTAATCAGTGATTTGAGTCATTCAGAGATGTATGGATGCAGTCCTCCAAGCTCATGATGGAGTCAGACACAATATTCATTCTGTTTCCACTGCAGCATGACTTTATATTCTACACTGGACATTATTGAAGGTTCAGTGATGAGACTTTTGACTAAGCAGAGTCAGACCTTACTGTCCTAATGAAATCATTACAAATCAAGACATGATCATATTTTATTGTGGTCAAATAAGCGTAATCTAGAGGCCTTTGCCTTTCATATAAGCCACTTCTAATACCAAATGATCAACTAGAAGTCAAGTTATTATTTGTTGTTCCTAAAACTTGGATAAACAGCAAGACTTTCCTCAGGTAGTGTATAATGTTGTCCACCTTAGATCTGGAAAAATACATACTAATACAAAAAAGCATAGATTTTAGCTACTGAATATGAAGTGTCTTTGCCGTCTTAAACTCTGCTTTTACATAAAGCGTTACGCAACTAAACGGCTGAGTCTATTGGAGACACACGCACACACACTCTTCCAGCTGTGGAGATCACAGAAACGTGGAGCAGATAAGCTGATTATTACAGCTTCAACTTCACTGCGGGGACACACAGCATGACAAACACACACTGACTTCACACACAGACTCATCCCGCATTTCTATGAGACCGCAGGGAAATATCAAAGGTATGTTTGATTTATGACTTCATCTCTCTTAAAGGGGCAGTTCACCCAGAAATGAAGATTCTGCCATCATTTATTTGTTTCAATTGTATCTTAGTTGTTGTTTTTTTTAGATGAACATTAAAGAAACCTGTAACTATTGACTTCCTTAGTATTTGATTTCATTTAATAGAAGTCAATGGTTACTGGTTTTCAGCTTATCTTCTTTAGTGTTTAACAGTAAAAGAAACTCATAAAGGCTGGAAACCTGTAACCATTGACTTCCTTAGTATTTGATTTTTTTTTACTACTGGAAGTCAATGGTTACCGTTTTTTTTAGGTGAACTGTCCCTTTAAAGAGATAGTTTAGATAGTAGAAGATACTTTGAGGAAAGTTGGAAACCTTTCATTGTACAGTATTTGATTTCATTTAATGGACGTCAATAGTTACCGGTTTTCAGCTTATCTTCTTTAGTGCTTAACAGAAGAATAAGCTCATAAAGGGAGAGTAAATGATGGTAGAGTTTTTATTTTTGGGTGAAGTGTTCCTTTAAAGGGTTACCTTAGATAGTAGAAGATACTTTGAGGAAAGTTGGAAACCTGTAACCATTTATTTCCTTGGTAATTGTTTTTCCTACTGGAAGTCAATGGTTACTGGTTTTAATCTGGTCTTATTTATGTTTAACAGAAGAAGAATGAACTCATAAAGCTTTGTAACAAGTAAAGGGAGAGTAAATGATGGCAGAATTTAAGACATTTTAGGTAAACTGTCCCTTTAAAGGGATAAGTTAGATAGTTAGAAGATACTTTGAGGAAAGCTGGAAACCTGTAACCATTGACTTTCATGGTAATTGTTTTTCCTACTGGAAGTCAATGTATACTGTTTCAGCTTTCTTCAAAAAATCTTCTTAAGTGTCTAACAGAAAAAAAAACCTATAAAGGCTGAAAACCTGTAACCATAGACTTTCTTAGTATTAGATTTTTTACTACCAGAAGTCAATAGTTACTGTTTTTTTGGGGGTGAACTTTCCCTTAAAAGAGTCAGTTTAGATAGTAGAAGATACTTTGAGGAAAGCTGGAAACCTGTAACCATTGACCTCCATAGTATGTTTTTTGTTGCTACTATGGAAGTCAATAGTTAACGGTTTTCAGCTTCCTTCAAAATATATTTTATCTATGTTTGTTCAACCCTAAATAGAACTCATGATGGCTTGGAACTACTTAAGGGGCTTCATTTTATTTGATTTTTTACTTCATTTTTTGGGTGAACTGTCCCTTTAAAAGGATTATTCACTCCCCAAAACTGAACTTTTACTTTCTTTTTAATGCTTCTATACTCCAAAAAAGGACTTTTGCTGCTTGTTTAAACTACTTCTTTAAAATAAGTTGAAACAACACAATTTCTACGTTTTTAAAACTAATATTGTTTTTTATGTTCAATCCACTTAAAATAAAATAAAAAACTATTTACTCAATCGATTTGTGTTGGGAAAACATTACATAACTAACTAATCACACTAATAATACTATTTAGGATGGATTGTATACGAGTGTATGGGTGTTTCCCAGTGAGGGGTTGCAGCTGGAAGGGCATCCACTGTGTAAAAAATTATGTTAAAAATGAATTATTCTTAAATTAAAATTAAGTTGGCGATTCATTCCGCTGTGGCGAACCCTGATTAATAAAGGGACTAAGCCGAGAAGAAGATGAATTAATGATTATGCAAATTGGGGCGACATGGTGGCTCAGTGGTTAGCAGAACTGTTGTCTCACAGCAAGAAGGTCGCTGGTCCGAGTCCTGGATGGGTCAGTTGGCGTTTCTGTATAGACTTTGCATGCTCTGCCCATTTTAGTGTGGATTTCCTCCGGGTGCTCCGGTTCCCCCCCGAGTCCAAACACATGCACTATAGGGGAATTAAGGATCTAAATTGGCCGTAGTGTATGAGTGCGTGTGTGGGAATGAGTGTACATGGGTGTTTCACAGTACTAGGTTGCAGCTGGAAGGGCATCCGCTGTGTAAAACATATGCTGGTCAAGTTGGCGGTTCATTCTGCTGTGGGGACCTGTGATAAATAAAGAGACTAAGCTGAAGGAAAATGAATGAAGTATGTGAATTGGGACGCAGCATATGTCTTTGTTTGTTGTGAATACACTCCCTCTAGTGGCCAAAATTACATACTGCACCTTCAATGAGAGCATTATCATTTTTGGCTGAACTAATCCTACTGGTGTGTTATGAGTGTTGTGTATTTTCTGAATATGAGTGCAGTGCGCAGACAGCATTAACATGGTGATGCGTGAAATGGTTTTCCAAAACAAAGACCAGACTGGCGCTGACCTGAATGACAATATAATTTGTCAGATTGCTTGTTTTGAGAGATCGAACGCTAAGCTGTGATGTGCCAGTTTTTCAGGAGATGATAATGATGATGATGATGATTGATGTGGGACAGGACAGCAGGTACCTGTGTGGATGCAGGATCCGCACGTGCAGAAAAATACAGGTGAAGTCAGAATTATTAGCCCCCCTGTATATATTTGTTCTCAGTTTCTGTTTTTATGCAGAGGTTTTTCTAAACACATTTCTAATCATAACACTGTAGTTGTAATAACTCTTTTCTGATAACTGATTTCTTTTATCTTTGCCATCATGACAATAATAATATTAGACTAGATATTTTTCTTTTAGATAGTTTTTTTTCTTTTTAGTCTCTAGATAGTTTACTAGTATTCAGCTTAAAGGGGTGGTCCACTACAATGTCATATTTTAAGCTTTAGTTGATGTGTAATGTAGCTGTGTTAACATAAAAAACATCTCTTACAGCAAAAAAATCAGTGTACATTTAACTCAATTTGAGTTGAACTTAACACTCCTTGGGTTCAGCCACGTGCAGAGGTGGGTGGGTGCTTGAGCCGCTGCCCCTTTTTCTCCTGGAGAGAAAGTGCCCTTTTTTCCTGGGGATAATAGTTATTGTTTAAATACTACTAATAATATAATATATGTATAAGTTAATGTGTGTTCTATTTAAGGACAGCTTTCCCTGTCAAACAATAAAAACACTAAATTTTAAAGTATATATTGGTTTTAGTCTAGCCGCTCCAAGCGAGCCTCGAACCGGCGATTTGGAAAGAGAAACCACATGCAAGGCGAACGCTCTAACGAAGACTCTATTTACAGTGTTACTCTGTTCTCAAAAATAAAGTGTCAACAGCGGAGTATCAGCGCTTTTGCCAACTCCTGCATCCGGGCCATAGCTTTACAGTCTGGCCAATACACACTCTGCAGATGGAGTTTGTGTAAACATACATTACTAGCTGACCTCCGTTACGGCAGCAGGATATGATAGACAGAACCGGCGATGTAAATTCATCTGTCGTTCATCTAAATTGTGTGGAGGTGAGTAAAGGTTAGCAAAAGACTACCTAAGGCTCAAATTTAACGCTATTTATCCAAAAGTTCTAAAGGAAATAGGCTGTTTTGTCTTGCTGACATCCTCTTGATTAAAAAACCATGTAATAAGTTAGCTAAAGTTTAGCCAGGGCAATATCTTAGGCATACAGGCTAATGTAATGGAGAAACGACAGCTGGATTGTGAAAATATTGCACTCTCGTTTTTGCAGTCATTTATTCAGAGAATATGTTAATTGAAGCTGTAAAACATGTACTTATAGCCTAGCTATGGAAGTGTGTGGCTATCAGTGTGTCCTACATTCTTCAACATATTTTATTATTTTGTTTAGCAGAAAAAAATACTTAAAAATAATAGATTAAAAATGGAAAGTTCACCCAAAACATTTTATTTACTCACCTTAAGTGATTCCAAATCTTTGTCTCTTTATTTTGTTGAACACTAACACATTAAAGATTAAAAGAGGTATTTTAAAGAAAGCTATAAACTTGAAACCATTGCCTTTCAGAGTAGAGAAAACAAACACCATGAAAGTCGATGGTTACAGGTTTCCTGTTTTCTTCAAAATATTATTGTGTGTTCAACAAAAGAAAAACAGTCAGGTTTTGCAACAAGTAAAAGGTGAGTAAATGATGACAGAATTATTAGTCTTGAATGAACTATCCTTTTAAGGGTGAGTATATGGTGAATTTAGGAAGAAATGTCTACTATTATTAAATAAAAAGTGCCCTTTTTTCCACTTAAGCCTCTGCCCCTTAAAAGGTCTCTGCACGTCCCTGCTTGGGTGTACATATGACTCCCTCCTTCTAAAGAGTGACATTTGTACATTACTCTCAGAGTTCATTTTAACACTGTAACGCCTGTTTCACACCGCAAGCGAAAGCAGTGAGTGAGCAGCACGTATGGAGAGCAGAAGCAGCACGCAGGCGTTTGCCTTTCACACCAGCTGCGTCTGCAGCGGGCAGTTCTTCGGCAGCTGCTGCACTGATCAATCTATTTCTGTCAACCTATCTCTCTCTATATATAAATAACATTTTTTAACTTTTCATCTGCACCAAGGCCCGCGGCAACTTCCTCTTATGCTGTTTTCTGAACCTGCAAGTCTTTATTTTACAAATTATAAAGATCCTACAGCACTGTACGCTACCTACGCTCTATGAGGAGTGTCATTCATGTCTGGTGCACTCAGAAGACAATAGCCTGTGATATCATGTCATTTTGTTTTTGATTGTCAGGATGCTGTGGGCCTAGTTATAATAACAATTATACAATACAGTTATAATTATATTTATACATGATCAAACTCGTGTTACTTTCTCCGCTTCAGTAATGTCCAGCAGCAGAGTAAAGGCTCGGTAATTCAGATGTAGATGGGGACAATTTGGGATCAGTTCAGTAATAGATCAGAACCGGTTATTATGTACTGACCTCATTTATCTCATATGCGCGATTTTGCAGTAAAATACTATGGTGGAGGAGGCGACGGCGAGTAAATAAAACACTCCTACTACTTAAAAGGTAGATAATTGTGCACAGTTCAACTGCTTGTGAGTCTTTCATTGACACTGAAGAAGGCACAGCACACGAGCCGCTATTTCACTACTAGGAGAAATGCTGTAAAACTCCATCTCTGCCTCTCTCTCTCTCACTTTAGAGATTTGACCCGCTGGGGTGTTTGTGAGGTAACTTTTCCTCTTCTTTCAGCTGTTAAAGCGATACTTGTGGATCCAGACACGAGCGTGCCTGCGGTGCGAGTTTTCTCCACTGTGTCTATTAAGGATTACCTGTGATAACCGCGTATTATGCGCAAATAGTCTGTAACCGTGGCTGTTCTTCATTGGTGATCAGCGATTTCATTTCTAAAGCCAATCGCAGCCCTTTCTGTTGAGCGGGTGAAGACAGTGACCAATCATAAGGGTGTAAGACCTCGCTTGGATAATATTTACATTAGTTTGTCTGCTATAAATGCTCATGCTGTTTTCTGTGCATGTATTGGAGTTTTGTTTGAAACATTAAGAGTTTTCTTTGAGCAGGTCAAATTAAAGGTACAGTTCATATATCTGACTGCTTGTATTAAAGGACACAATTGTATTAAAAATAGTATATTAAAATATTTATAGATTTTAACAAAAAAAATTATTGTGTTGTGAAGAAAAAATCTAATTATATATGGAAAGGAGAGCTGCTTGATTATGGGAAAAATCATAATCACGATTATTTTGGTCATAATTGTAATCACGATTATTCAAAACTATTATCAATTGAAGTAAAAAATTATTAGCCCTAGTTTGAAATTTATTAAAATTTTTTATAAATATATTCTAAATTATGTTTAACAGATTGAAGAATTTTTCACAGTATTTCCTATAATATTTTTTCTTCTGGAGAAAGTCTTATTTGTTTTATTTTGGCTAGAATAAAAGCATGTTTAAATATTTTGAAACCCATTTTAAAGGTGCTGTATGTACGTTTTTGACTCTTCTAAAGCATGAAAACACCATAATATATGTGCAGATATTTAAGAAACATCCTAAGTGAACATACTTGTTTAACTGAGAAACAATGCTGAAGTCAGATATTCTGCTTTGAAAATGGTTTTTCCGTGCCGGAACGCTGTCTTTGTTTAGGTCAATTTAACCTGCACAATGCCAGTTTAGCCAATTATAATTCAGCACTCCGGGTTGCCTTGTTGGAAAACAGCGTATTTCATTCATTCATTCAGAAAGACTCTGAAAGCATGCGTCTGTGACCGAAAATGCAACCTCCGGTGGACGGTATCAGATGTCGAAATGAGACAGAGTCAGTTCCACATGAGGTTATTAATTAGCAAATGATAAAAATATTACGAACGTAAACATTAGGTGAGCAGGTTACATTGTAACTGTGTGTCCTAACAACAGGTTTTGAGACGAGATACGCAGTGATGAGCAGTTTGGCTGTTTGCACCAGACGAAACATGACAGAAATGTAAATACAGACATTCATAAGCACAGAATATGCACTCACTCACCAAACGGTAAGGTTTATAATCTATTTAATACATATTAACCCTCTTTAACATCATTAAATGTAGATGCTGAATCACTCATATGTGTTTAGCTCTAAAGTTCAATTTCAGACGGTTTATTGTATTTTCCAGATCTGAGGTGAACTATCTGCTGCTGCTTTCAGTAAATGGCAATAAATGTCATGTAAAATGGCGTTCAAACTCACATTTTAAGCATTTAGCACTGAATAAAGCACATGAGGTTTACCTGAGGCGATCACTGTCATAGGT
The DNA here is from genome assembly GCA_903798205.1 of Danio tinwini. NCBI lineage: Eukaryota > Metazoa > Chordata > Actinopteri > Cypriniformes > Danionidae > Danio > Danio tinwini. The sequence continues at coordinate 3,010,381 of CAIGQZ010001210.1, forward strand.
TTCTGTTGTTCAGCTGTGAGAAATAGAAGCTGTTTCTAATATATCAATTCGAGGTGTTGGCTAGAACCAAAACTCCTTTTAATATGGAGAATATTCCCTCTATCGAGTGTCGTTTTTTTTAACCTAGAACACAGTTTAAATCACTCGCTCCTGTACTTAATCTGGCAACCCGCGCTTGCGTTTATTTTGATCTAGGAGTGCAATACCTAGTTCAACCACTGGGTGTCAAACTTACATACTGCACCTTTAAGGTCAATGTTATTAGCCCCCTTAAGCAATATATATTTTTGATTGTCTGCAGAAAAAAATACTGTTATACAATGACTTGCCTAATTACCCTAATTAAGTCTTTGAATCGCACTTTGAATCTGAATGCTTGTATTTTGAAAAATATCTAGTCAATTATTATTTACTGTTATCATGGCAAAGATAAAATAAATCCGTTATTAGAAATGAGTTAATAAAACTATTATGTTTAGAAATGTGTTGAGAAAATCTGCTCTCCGTTAAACAGAAATAAGGGGGAAATGGGTTGCTAATAATTCAGGAGGGCTAATAATTCTGACTTCAACTGTATTTATACAGTTATTTTTCTCCCTGTAAATATGGAAAGGAAAATAAATACAATAGAATAAAAATGTGTGTATTTTTATATAATTCACTGTAAGGAAAAATCTTTATTTATAGCTACAAAAGTCCTTCAGCCAAGAGCAGTGAGTGATTTTCTCCTTTTGTTGTTTGGTTAATGATAAAAACAGTCGGCAGCAGGAATACTGCGCGCTGTCTCTTTAAGAGCTGTACGGTTCTGATTTCTGGATTCACTTTCACGTGTCTTTTGATTCTCAATTTATTTATTTAATTCACAAATGAGAGTTAATATGAATAATCAAACACTCTGTTTTGACACCTATTTGACCATAATGGCTCGTTTCCACTTAGAGGTACGGTACAGTACGGGCCACCTTTATCAAGCTTGCGTTTTCAGGGGGTACCCTTTTGGTGGGTGTGGTGTACGACAGAAAGTTTCAGACGACGGCATGTTTACTCAAGGAAATGTCACAGTGACACCGTACAGGTCGTTCACATATCATATGAGAAGCACTTCTTACAACACAGATGCTTCACACACATAAATACTGTATAAATGTTCATTACTAACCTTTCTATGAACATGATTGGATTATAACTGATTATAACTGCAGATCAATGATCAAGTGTGAAATAGCCTACTGTAACGTCTGCAATTATACAAAATAAATAAATAAATGCAACATATATAAACTAAGTGTACCACAAGCCTGCTTTTGAGTGACGGTCTCGGCCGTTAGATCGCCCCCTAGGGGCTGGCTGCAGTACAAGTCATAAAGCCCTCCTCCTCCGTGTTAATGGAGACATGAGACCAAATAAAAAAATTAATTACACCTGCAATAAAATGTTCTGAAAGATGGTTCTGGTCAGTTAAGGCACTGGTTATCAGCTGATATAGGTGCAGATCTTCATTTTAGTAAAGAGTATGTTTTGAGCAGTAATTTAATGCTGGGCGTGTCTTCGTGATTGACAGCTGTGATTGACAGTTTCTCAAAGCAGACGTTGGAGCTTCGGCAGGAGACTGAAGTGTTATTATTCCATGTCTGTGTTATTTTACCATGATAAAATGAGTTGCTCAGCAGTAAACTATAGTTTCTGACATACAGGATCTGGTGGAACCCTGTTTATTTGGTAAGGTCAGGGCTTTATCAGTTTGCTGATACACCACCCAGAAAGCAAAATACACTCGGGCCAGTTCTGGCTAGACTCTCGCCTGCCAGAGACTTACCCCTCGGCCCGACTCCGTCTGCTGTACCGGATGCCTATGGACTCACTGCCCGATTCCAGGCCAGATGCGGCAGCCGTTAGCAAGCTGACGCTGCCGCATCTGAGCCGGATCGGCCCACGAGTAATGTGCGCTGCGGCTCGGAGCTGGCGCGATTAAATCTTCATTGTATAAAACCTCACCTTTGTTAACGTTATTACAACCATTTGTGTTGATAAAACCGCAAACGCAGGCTACTATGTAAAAGCAAAGTGTACATTAGCGAGCCTTTGTTATAGTGCCAAGTGAGAAGTTCTGGGGGCGTGGGTTGATTTGATGTACAAGCGTTTGGTTGGAAGTTCGATTCCGCAGCTCCTCATCTGGCTCCATCAGGCAGTCCTTCTGCGCATGCCCAGGCTCCAATTTCAGCAGTCTTTTGCGACAGTTTGTGCCCGTCACGAGGCTTTATTTCCTTCATAGCGTTTAATGGAAAATGACGCTGTCGCAACGTTCGTATTTTATACAGTCATTGATATAAACACATACAGACCCTTACAGTCTCCGATATGTTACCACTTACAGATAATCGACACACAGCATACATTAAGTCCTTATTTGAGTTCAAAAACAACACGCAACATATACAGTAGCCCACAGTCAGAGCTAACCTCTCATCTGTGTCTGTAATCTTCAGCAGCACATGTAGCCTCTGTTAGAGAGTAACTCCATCATTCCCATTTCATAATAGTCCAAAAGATGATGATAATAGTTAAACATAGCAGTTTGTTCATGATTTAGGTTGCAGAAGCCTCATTTGCTGCTGTTTTGTCAGGCTTCTCTTTTGTTTTTTCGCTCTTCACTCTAGTGTTTGTCTGTATCTGAATGGAGCGGATATCAGAGTGCTTCAATGATCATGCACACGTAAAAAATATGAGCTCAAGAAGTTTGTTAATTTAAATATAGACGCGATCGTGAGACGACGGCAAGGTCTGTTTGAGCTCGGGTCATCCATGGCTTGTTATTATATGCATTAAGTATTACGATAATGTCTCGGCTGTGTATTAAAACATGGCGGTTTCTTTGTTTTCATTCTGGCTAGCTCCACGAGCTCGTGACGTATCTCTGTAACCAATCAGCGTTCAGCTGCACATGTAGCTTCACCTTTTGGTACCCTTTCTCGTGTTTGGTACCCTTTCGAAGGGGTGCCGAAAAAGTGGTAGGGTACGGTTCGGTACGCCTTTTGACAGTGGAAATGGCCATAAAAGCGTACCATACCGTACCACTCAGTGGAAACAGGCCATTAAAGCGCTCACATTAAGATGATTTTAGATGTGTGTGCTCTGCTCTGTCTCTGAGGCTGAGCGCATACACACACACAACAGCATGCGATCTCTCTCGCGCTTTTAAAAACATGAATGATTCGAATGTACGTCAATGAATGATGAGCATCCTGTGCCGCAAAAGGTATATTACAGTTCATGCTTAGTCATGTTCATGTGAAACTGAGCTTTGTAGAGCAACAAATGTGTAAACAAACAACTGAAAAGGGGCAGGATATAATGCAATAATCGTTTCATCTCGATTAATGTCTTTTCATAATGGTTAAAAGCCAAAATGGAAACCAAATTTTTGATTAATTGCACAGCCCTAATGGAGAGCATCGTCAATGCACCGTGATGCACTGAGATATCGAATTAAACCGAATCGATGGCATGATAATCATAACCAAACCGTGAGACTAGTGTACTTCACACCCCTAGTTTTCTAAGTAGTATTTACTTCTACATAAATGAACTCTGCACGGCTTCCCCGACGGCAGTATTTCATACATCGGAAATAAAGCATGACTGATGATTTGAGATTTGTTAAACTGATGCATCATCTTGTCAGACATGCAGGGCAGAAGCGTGACTGTGTGTATGTGTGTGTGTGTGTGTGTCTGAGATTGTAAACAGTAGTTGCGTAAGAACAGGAGCTGAAGGCTGGAGCTTTATTTAGCATCTCCTCTGCCGTAAGCCGTAGAGTTTCTCTTCAGATCAGCGTCTCTGACATGAGAACACAAACACAGCCAGAGATCTGCGACCCGTTCTGCTCAATCCCCAGACACTCATTCAATCCTGATGTAGAAAACACTGCTCTCATCTTCTCGGATGGCATGAAAGACGTGTTTTTCACACACAACATCCCAGAGGATGATGTTTAGGCTCAGATGCTGTGCGCTTTTATAGTTGAGGAGACTCAGTTATGCTTCGTTTAAGTTTCATCTGAAATGTCCGTCTGAAGAGAATACGGAATATAGAGCTGTACATGAATGTGAATAGCAGCTCAGTGCATTATCGAAGAAATATTAGAGAATACTGTTGAGTGATTACAAACAAGTATAGCTTAAAGGGGCTAATAATATTGACCTTAAAATGGATTAAAAAAATTAAAAACTGCTTTTATTCTAGCCGAAATAAAACAAATAAGAAGAAAAAATATATTATAGGAAATTAGAGCTGCACAATTCTGGCTAAAATGAGAATCAAATTATTATTTTTTTGCTTAAAATCAAGATCACGGTTTTCTCACGATTCTGTAGATGTAAAATAAAGGTTAATATGAGTCGGCTGTTATTATTGTTTTTTTCTCAAACACATGGTAGAACAACTATAATAATAATAATAATAATAATATTATGTGTAGCTCTACTGTTGGGTAAAATGCTTAATTTTGAATAGACTTTGAATGATGGACTTGAACAGACTTTAAATACGTCCTGGTCATTAATGCACAGTAAAGTGACGACATCAGAATACAACTATTCATAGCTCTGAAGTTGAATTATTATGTTTGAGACGTATGCTTGCAATCTGTCATTGACAGCATTATTAGACCATTTATTCACTGGCAAAATGGCAGACATTATTCATTGTCAGATACCCTCTTACATTATATTCAACATCATACGGGCTACAGTAGTTATACTGAGACTGTTAAACAGTTATTAATATGCACAACTCTCTGTATTCGCTATGAAAGAAAAACATATTAAATGCTTCTCGTAATCATAACTATAAAATGCGGTATGATTATTTAAATGATGAGCGTGCTTTCGGTTTCATTTTCACTGAAAAACCTGATTTGGGTTTCCCACCCAATTGGGCGGTTTTGAATTTGATTGTGCTGGTAAAAAATTACATAGGCGGG
>CAIGQZ010001210.1:3015761-3027135 GCA_903798205.1 Danio tinwini
TTCTTTTTGTTCTGCTTAATCCTGTGCCCCAAAAAAGATATTTAAAATAAACAAAACAATATGTCTTTTGACTGCTTTTTTAAAATAACTACATAACGCAATACTTGTACTTTTACTTTTAGTACTTGAGTAGTAAATTTTTAAATAAACTACTTGCAATACTTAAGTACAAAAAATGTTGAATACTTTAGTACTTCCACTTAAGTATGAGGCTTAAAGAGCACTTCAACTTCTACTCAAGTCACTTTTTTGATAGAGCACTTGTACTTTTACTTAAGTCTGGGTCTCTAGTACTTTATACATCTCTGGGTTTTGGATAGTTTTTGGGCTAGAATCAGTCAAATATATCAGGCAACACTGCTGCTAAGTGCTGTTCATACTTTCCGCGCGGCTCCCAAACGATCACTCTGTGCCACAAACTAAATGTTATTTACAACTTTATTACCTGTTATTCACAGCCTATGCAGGTTCTGTCTACTACAATAGGGCATGCGCCTGCCCTCTCTGTGGTAACAGCTTATGGTCAGCAGCTCACGTCACGTGTGATTTCGCAGCCTCGAATACATCATTACATGAAGACAATAAAGACATTTTTGGGTGAACTATACCTTATAAATACAGTATGTGACCCTTTCAACATCATTTGGAGGTGTCCATGTCGCTGAGCAACGTATGTAAAACAAGGAGAAGACTTGTGCGGCTGCCTTTGCTTCTCTCCTGAACTTGAAAATATGATTGGCAGAACCGTAGAATGGTGGATTAAGATCGTCTAGGCGGTCGAATCGAGATTGCAATCTTTTTACGATTAATCGTGCAGCTCTATAGGAAAAACTATGCAAATTTTCTGAATCTGTTAAACATAATTTGGGAAATATTTTTTATTGAAAAGAGAAAATAGTTCACAGGAGGCCGAATAATTTAGACTTTAACTATACCGTGGGTATGGAAAGTAATCAGACCCCCTTAAATTTCTTTCCATTTTTATACGCAGCACCCCATATTGACAGAAAAAACACAGAATTGTTGATATTTCTGCAGATTTAATAAATAAGAAAAACTGAAATATCACAAGGTCCTATATATTCAGACTTTTTGCTCAGTGTTTAGTTATTTGGGCATCCTCTGCCATTCCTCCCTGCAGATCATCTCCAGTTCTGTCAGGATGGATGGTAAATATTGGTAGACAGCCAGTTTTTGGTCTGAGATGCTCAATTGGATTTAACTCAGGGCTCTGGCTGGGCCATTCAAGAACATTCACAGAGTTGTTGCGAAGCCACTCCTTCAATATTTTAGCTGTGTGCTTAGGGTCATTGTCTTGCTAGAAGGTAAACCTTCAGCCCAGTCTGAGGTCCTGAGCACTCTGGAGAAAGTTTTCGTCTAGCATATCGCTGTACTTGGCCACTTTCAACTTTCGTCCTGTCCCTGCAGCTGAAAAACACCCCCACAGCATGACGCTGCCACCACCATGCTTCACACTTGGGCCTGTATTGGACAGGTGATGAGCAGTGCCCAGATTTCTTCACATATACCGCTTAGAATTAAGGTTAAAAAAGTCTATCTTGGTCTCATCAGACCAGAGAATCTTATTTCTCACCATTTTGGAGTCCTTCAGGTGTTTTTTAGCAAACTCCACTGAGGAGAGGCTTCTGTCGGGCCACTCTGCCATAAGGCTCCAACTGGTGGAGGGCTGCAGTGATGGTTGACTTCCTACCAGGGCTGGCCCTGTACATTTGGGGGCCCTAAGCAGAAAAAATTATGGGGCCCTACCTTGCTCTAAATAGAGGAGTATTGCCATTACAAACCAGCCCACAATGATTATATTGCTTATTAAATACAATCAATAAAACCGAAAAGTAAAGCCTGATTTCTTCTAGTTAATGACTGTCCGAATTATTTTTTTGTCAACTAGCAACTTGAAAAATGAAGAATTAAACAATCTTTAATAAAGGGACCAGTGATTACTACTTTGCGTCCATCTGGAGCATTTACAACATATTCTATTAATTTAGCAAACAGATTGAAGATTCTAGGAAACGACAGTGAGCAATAATTAGCCAAAAGTGGAAACGCATTATATTATAATGACTTTAAAATAATAAAATATACATTCTGAACTCATTAAAAACAACAACAAAACAATTAACATTAATGCAAATACTGGTCCATAAATAATTAACTCAATAAGCAAATAATATAAATATGACATATATTAATATAAAAACATATAAAAAAAGGGAAGCAGCAAATACTTGGTTAATGTTAATACCCAAACACAAACTTAATTATCCCCTTATTCAGTCTCCTTCCCTGTTCCTTATATTTGAGTTGCAGGGTCCAGAGCTTATATTAAACTATAATTAATTCAATTAGGACATATCTTTTATAAACATGTCCCAGGAAAAATATTATCAGTGTGCATAATATCTCAGTGAAAGACGCTTCAGTATTGCATTTCAGTAAAATGCGTTTTAGACTAAAAAAACGGGTCTGTAAAACCAGGACAAAAAATACTTCCTAGTAGAGGACTTTTATTAATCTGTAATTGCATATTTTGTGCTATTAGATTATGTCTTAACATCATCATTAGCACTTAAAAGTGATGCTAAAAATGACTTTGCTTGTCTCTTCTCGTCATCATTTACCCATAGTTTTGTTTCATTTTCTAGGTCCAATTTCCAAAATAAATCAGGTCTATAATGGGGCAGGCAATAAAGCAAAGGCCATGGCTGTGTCCATGCATGGATTAGCGTTCTTCTGTTGACCGATCTTACAGGTTACCATATGGCAGGTTACCTTAGAAGAACAAACTCAAACCGCGAGAACACAGAACGCATATGAGAAATGAGATGCTGCGAGCTTCCTGATCACATGACCTTCACACGACAACAATTTCAACCTAAATAAAATTGTGATTTATTTTATAATTTTTTTTTTTTCAGTGAAAATGTATAAATATTTCAGTACTAAAGCACTGTCAATAAAGATCATTTGTAAAATGCAGATAAAAATGATTTCAGTAAAGAAATGGCTCACACCAATAGTGGGTTGTGGGGGGCCCCCTAGTGGCGGCGGGGCCCTAAGCAGCCGCTTAGTTCGCTTATAGGTAGGGCTGGCTATGCTTCCTACAACTCTCTCCCATGTCTTGACTGTATCTCTGAAGCTCAGCCACAGTGATCTTTGGGTTGTTCTTTACCTGTCTCACCAAAGTTCTTTTCCTCCGATAGCTCAGTTTGGCCAGACGGCCAGCTCTAGGACGAGTTCTGGTCATCCCAAACGTCTGCCATTTAAGGATTATGAGGCCACTGTGCTCTTAGGAACCTTCAGTGCAGCAGAATTTATTGTGTAACCTCGACCAGATCTGTGTTTTGCCACAATTCTGTCTCTGAGCTCTTCAGGCAGTTCCTTTGACCGCTTGATTCACATTTGCTCTGACATGCATTGTGAGCTGTGAGGTCTTGTTTACATATATTATTTCAGCTTTCTTTTAGTTAATGAAATGTTTTTAATGGCTTCAATTTTGCTCTAACCAACAATACTAGTTACTAGTAACACGTTTTGATGACCTATGATTGTATTACATCTTGCCAAATGCTGGTCCAATGCCAAAACCCCTACTCTTTTCGAAAGACATCCTGGGTTTTTTAACAACCACATGAAGTCAAGACCTCGGTTTAACGTCTTATTCGAAAGACGGCACTCACTGAGCAGTATAGAGTCCCCATATATAATATACTGGGGCGCAGGACCCACACAGAGCACAGGTTGACACACATCAACACCACTTCCGGCAGCAACCTAGCTTTTCCATGTGGTCTCCAATCCAGGTACTGACAGGGCACAACCCTGCTTAGCTTCAGTGGGCGACCATGTAAGAGTTGCAGAGAGCTAGCTGCCAGGTAAATTATTATTATTATTATTATTATTATTATTATTATTATTATTATTATTATTATTATGTAATAGTAATAATAATGTATGAACACATTTATATAATGCAAAACTCTATATGAGTTTTTTTTTAATAGTTTTAAAGATATCTGCTTGTACTTTCCATCTAAGGTTGTAATATATTGTACAGTTACACAGCAGATGTCATGAGTGGCACATTTTGCATGATTAATCATTGTCAAACTGCTATTAGATCCAGTTCAGTTTCATTCAGTGGCCGTTTGACTGGGATCAGCAGTTAAAACGGCTTGATTTCTCAGTGAAACCGGAGAGTTTGTGTGATTAAATGTTTTATTTGACTGCTCTGGACTTTAAAGTGCTCTTGATTTACCGACGTGTGCAACATACCACACTCAATGCTCAGCACTCACTTCTTTTGTTTTTCAGGCTTTTTGTGCAGTCGACAGTTAGTTTTTCAATCTATCTATTTGCTTGTTTAATTGTGTGTGAGTTAAACGCAAGATTATTTACCCTCCTGTGAAATTTGAATCATTGAGGGCTGTTTTTACTTCATGTGTCATTGTCAACATTGCTTGAGCACCGTATCCAGAGCTATAATGTCTGTCAGCACTTTTAGCAGGTCAGCTGTACTTCCGAGTTTGTGTCTGGTCACACATTAGTGAAGTAATGAGGAGTCTGACAGATTAATCAGCAACTTTAATCAAGTCTACAGTAGAAACAAGCTCATGATCAGGGCGAGACGCTGCTCACTGACCTGTTTAACTTGGTCTGTCCAGAATTTGGTTGGATTTTTAGACTATAGGAGCTGACAAATAAGATAAAAAAATACTTCTTAACTTTAAAGGTCATATACACTACCTGACAAAAGTCTTGTTGCCTATTCAAGTTTTAGGAACAGCAAATAATAACTTGACTTCTAGTTGATCATTTGGTATCAGAAGTGGCTTATATGAAAGGCAAAGGCCTCTAGATTACTCTTATTTGACCACAATAAAATATGATCATGTCTTGATTTGTAATGATTTCATTAGGAGAGTAAGGTCTGACTCTGCTTAGACAAAAGTCTCATCACTGAACAGAAATAATGTCCAGTGTAGAATATAAAGTCATGCTGCAGTGGAAACAGAATGAATATTGTGTCTGACTCCATCATGAGCTTGGAGGACTGCATCCATACATCTCTGAATGACTCAAATCACTGATTAATAAAGTCATCTGGAATGGCAAAGAAAGTGTTCTTGCAGGACTCCCAGAGTTCATCAAGACTCTTTGGATTCATCTTCAATGCCTCCTCCTTCATCTTACCCCAGACATGCTCAATAATGTTCATGTTTTGTGACAGGGCTGGCCAATCCTGGAGCACCTTGACCTTCTTTGCTTTCAGGAGCTTTGATGTGGAGGCTGAAGTATGAGAAGGAGCGCTATCCTGCTGAAGAATTCACCCTCACCTGTGGTTTGTAATGTAATGGGCAGCACAAATGTCTTGATACCTCAGGCTGTTGATGTTGCCGTCCACTCTGCAGATCTCTCACACGCCCCCGTACTGAATGCAACCCCAAACCATGACTTTTGTGAGAATCTTGGGTCCACAGGGGTTCCAATAGGTCTTCTGCAGTATTTGTGATGATTGGGATGCAGTTCAACAGATGATTCAAATCGACCTTCTGACACTTTTTTTTCCAAATGATCAACTAGAAGTTGAAGGCATTTGAATATGATGCCACAAGCTTGGCACACCTGTCTTTGGGAATTTTTGCCCGTTTCTCTTTGCAGTAACTCTCAAGCTCTATCAGGTTGGATGGGAAGCGACGGTGCACAGCCATTTTCAGATCTCTTCAGAGTTGTTCAATATGATTTAGGTCTGGGCTCTGGCTGGGCCACTCAAGGACATTCACTGAGTTGTTGAGAAGTTGCTCCATTGATATTTTGGTGGTGTGCTTTGGATCATTGTCCTGCTGGAAGATGAACCGTCGCCCCAGTCTGAGGTCAAGAGCACTCTGAAGCAGGTTTTCATTCAGGATGTCTCTGTACATTGCTGTATTCATCTTTCCCTCTATCCTGACTAGTCTTCCAGTTCCTGCTGCTGAAAAACATCCCCACAGCATGATGCTGCCACCACCATGGGATGGTATTAGCCTGGTGGTGAGCGCTGCCTGGTCTTCTCCAAACGTAACGCCTGGCATTCATTCCAAAGAGTTCACTAAAGAGTTCAATTTTAGTCTCATCAGACCAGAGAGTTTAGTTTCTTATGGTCTGAGAGTCCTTCAGATGCCTTTTGGCAAACTCCAGGCGGGGAGTGGCTTCCGTCTGACCACTCTACCATACAGGTCTGATTGGTGGATTGCTGCACAGATGGTTGTCCTTCTGTAAGGTTCTCCTCTCTCCACAGAAGAATGCTGGAGCTCGGACAGAGTGACCATCTGGTTATTGATCACCTCCCTGACTAAGGCCCTTCTCCCCCGATCACTCCGCTTAGATGGCCGGCCAGCTCTAGGAAGAGTCCTGGTGGTTCCAAACATTTTACACTTATGGATGATGGAGGCCACTGTGCTCAGTGGAACTTTCAGAGCAGCATAAATGTTCCTGTAACCTTCCCCAGCCTTGTTCCTCAAAACAATCCTGTCTCGGAGGTCTACAGAAAATTCCTTTGTCTTCCGGCTTGGTTTGTGCTTTGACGTGCACTGTCAACCCTGGGACCTTATATAGACAGGCCTTTTCAAATCATGTCCAATCACTGAATTGACCACAGGTGAACTCCAATGAAGCTGTAACATAAAAAAGTAGAAAAAGTGAAGCGCTATGAATACTTTCCAGATGCACTGTATGCATGTATGTGTGCGTTTGTGCATGTGCATGCATGCATGTATGTGTGTGCATGCATGCATGCATGTGTGTGTGTGTGTGTGTTTACTATCCTGACCTTAATCTCATCACGGTGCCGTGCAGACTGACAGTGGCCAGAGATTAACATGACAGAACTTTCCAGTCTGTTTAGTTTCACACTTACAGGAGTCTTTCAGCCAAATGCACTCTGTAGTGTTCACATACTTTACTGTGGTCAGGGTTGCCAGGTGATTCTTATATAAAATTAGACCAAAAGGATAATGATAGTGCAGTCAGAGGAGCAGCATTGCAAAAAGCCCAGATTAGAAATGACATGAAAATGTATGCTCTTACAGGAAGGGTCTGGTTGTCGGATTTTGTTGATTTTTGTTTGTATTGCTTATTTTTTTAACCCAATGTTGGGTCAAATGCGATTGGGTAAAAAAAAAAATTTAACCCACCTGTTGGGTTAGTCCACATTTGACCCAAAATTGGATTGAAACAACCCAGCGTTTCGTGCAGTTCTGTCATTCTATCATTTTATTTGTATTTCCAACATTCTGTCCATCATTGTTACAACCCCCTGATGGTAGTCTAGGGGAAATGGGGTTTGACATTTAGTAACAATTCAAATAAATATATACCAACAGTGAAATAAGTGCAAAAGACAACCAAAGTAAATACCAAAAATTGTTGCTTTATTTATAATAACCAAAAGTGAACAAAGACAATGAATTAATCAAAAATACAGAAAATAAAGGCAAAAATATGTATTTACAATATATACAACAATGAGACAGATACAAAGACGGGGAAAACAAAAGAGCTGGCAGAAGGGACGTGGGCGGCTCTAAAGAAATGAAAATGACAAAATCCAACTATATCTAACTCCTCAGAAGCATCTAGCTAATTAAATATGTGAAAAAAAAATAATAAACATGCGAAGAGTCTTCCGAGTCCTAACTATCTACTCTGTTTATCCAAAAAGTACAAGGGCTGGCGCTCGCCCCTAACCTAATGTGCTAAACACAAGAGTAGTCCTACGTGTTGCAAGATGTATGTCACATGACCTTCTTACCTGTCCGCTTCGTTCAAGCCTCGTACACAAGGTAAATGAGAAATAGAATGATATTATGAATAACGGACGGATAACGTGCACATAGAAACGGGCAACAACAAAACACAGTCAGATAGGGTTTTCTTTCTTATGCTACGCAACAACGGAAACAAGAGTGACAAGGAAAAAGAAGAAAAAGGGCTGGTGAGGGGTCTGGTGTGCGCTTTTATGACGGGTGGTCTTTGCTTATTGGATGTGACGTAACCGGGAAGGACCAATGAACGGAACCTGAGATTAATGAAAGCAGATAGGGGAAAACAGAGCAAGAGAGAAAGAAAAGAAAACACAAACAGAGCACAACCAACACAAATACATAAGAATCATTCCGTCTGGTGTTCCATCTTACTGTCTGTCATTCCATCCTTCTATCTAGTGTTCTATCCTTCTATCATTCTACAACCCCAAATCAGAAAAGGTTGGGACAGTATGCAAATTAGAAAAGAAAGTAGTGATTTCTGAATTGACTTTGACTTGTATTTCATTACAGACTATCTGAACAAAATATTTGATGTTTTGTCTGGTCAGCTTCATTTCATTTGTAAATCTACATTCTTTCCTGTCATTCAGACCTACAACACATTCCAGAAAAAAGTTGGTACAGGAGCAGTTTAGGGCAGTCATCAGGTAAACTGGTAAATTAATGATGTGATTTGAAACCGGTGATGTCAACTGGTGATTGTAGTTATGATTTGATACAAAAGCAATATCCAAGTAAGGTGTAGTCCTGTAGGAGCAAAGATGTGCAGAGGATCATCAGTTTGCCAACAAATACGTGAGAAACGATGTTCGATGTTCCTCAAAGTAAGAGAGGAAGACCTTTGGAGTTTCAGTGCGTAAAGGACAAGAGCGCAAGCCTAAGCTGAACAACCGTGATCTCTGATCCCTCAGGCGGCGCTGCATCAAGAATCCTCATTCATCTATAAGCCAAATCACCACATGGGCTCAGGACTACTGCGGTAAACCTTTGTCAAGTACCACAATATGAGTTACATCCACAAATTCCAGTGAAAACTGTACTGTGCCAAAATGAAGCCCTATGCTTAGTGTCCAGAAGCAACGTCGAGGGGGCATCTAGGATGGACCATCACAAAGTGGAAACGTTACCACCATCAAGTCCAAAGGCCAGGGTCAGTCATGGTATGGGGTTGTGTCAGTGCTCTTGGCAAAGGTAACTTGCACTTCTGTGATGCACCATTGATGCTGAAAATTACAGAGATGTTTGTGAGCACAATATGCTGCCTTCTTTTCCAGGGACGTCCATGCATATTTCAACAAGACAATGCAAAACCACATTCTGCACACATTACAAAGTCTTGGCTATGGAGAAAGAGGATACAGGTACTTGACTGGCCTGCCTGCAGTCCTGACCTGTCTCCAATAGAGAATGTGTGGTGCATTTTGAAGCAAAAAATGCAACAATCAAGACCCCGTACTGTTGCCCTCCTTAAGACTTAAGGCTACAGCCATATCACCCTGCAGACTGGTTACTCACTGAAGCTAAGCAGGGCTGAGTCTGGTCAGTACCTGGATGGGAGACCACATGGGAAAAACTAGGTTGCTGTTGGAAGTGGTGTTAGAGAGGCCAGCAGGGGGCGCTCAACCTGTGGTCTGTGTGAGTCCTAATGCCCCAGTAAAAGTGAAGGGGACACTACACTGTCAGTGGGCGCCGTCTTTCGGATGAGACGTTAAACCGAGGTCCTGACTCTCTGTGGTCATTAAAAATCCCATGGCACTTCTCGTAAAGAGTAGGGGTGTAACCCCAGTGTCCTGGCCAAAGTCCCTTTATCGGCACTTTCCCATCATGGCCCCCTAATCATCCCCATCCATCGAATTGGCTCTATCACTGTCTCTCCACTCCACCAGTAGCTGGTGTGTGGTGAGCGCACTGGCGCCGTTGTCCTGTGGCTGCCGTCGCATCATCCAAGTAGATGCTGCACACTGGTGGTGGTGTGAAGAGACCCCCCTCATGATTGTAAAGCGCTTTGGGTGTATGGCCATACACAATAAATGCGCTATATAAACACACATTACATTACATGACATTACATAAGACTTGTTTGCAGGAAGAATGAGACAAAATGAGACCTGAAACACTTCATCACTTGCTGTCCTCAGTCCCTAAACGTCTTTTAAGTGTCGTGAAAAGGATTGGCCACATTACAAAGTGATAAATGCTTCATACCTGTCAACATTGGGATGTGAAAATAAGGGATAACAGTCTTGACAGTCACGCACCGCTATATGAACTGACTGTTTTGAGGATGCATAGGAGGGGCAACAGCACCTGTAATAAAAAGGAAGGGAATCCTGCCGTTTTTATATTTATTTCAAAGTGTTTTCATGTCTAAATAAATAAAATGAAAGCACATAACCGATTCACATATAAGAGCAAGGAGCGTCCCCTGGTGGTTTGGCGGTATGGGTAATTCATAGAAAGATTCAAGATACGGGAGAAATACAGGAAAATATCTTTACAGGATGATGGTTGGATAAAATTGTAAATTATGGGAGAATCCCTGGAAAAACAGGAGGGTCGACAGGTATTAATTGCTTTGTTCAAAAATGACGAGGAACACATAAATAATGTTTGTTGTATTGTCTGCAATGAAACACAAGTCAAAGTAAATTTAGAACTCACTACTTCTTTTCTTTATTTGCGTTTTCCATACTGTCCCAACATTTTCTGATTTGCGGTTGTATCTTTCTGTCTAAAATGTTCATTTATTTTGTGCATTATTCTTCATGTCCTTCCTGTGTGATTGTGAGTCTGCCAGTGATTGTGAGTTGTTCATCTCTGCCCTCGTCCTTGGCACACAGGTTTTTTTTTCTTATCCACCGGTTGGCAGAAACCAGCTGTAATCTCCATCTCTGATTGGCCGCTGCTCTCGTCCAGGTGACCACAGAGATTGGGGAATTTGTCAGGGCATCGGATTAGTTCCTCCTGTCAATCCAATTGAGCGTCCTTACAGGTCTGATCCCACTGCAAATAGAAACCAGCCGCACAAACAAAACCACAGGGATTCATGTCTCATCTGAGGTTTGTATTTCTGACTTTCATACTTTTATACATCCTATTCCACTGCATAAACACCATCAGCAAGTATTGATTTGTTTAAAACTCAGCGTTTAGGTGTTTTTAGTCACGTATGAGCTTTCCAATACATTAAGGAGGTTTTTAAGGAGGTTTTTTAAGCATTCGTCTGACATTTGCATTAGTTTAACTTCTGTAAATGAAGTTCATAGCTTTAAATGAAATTTTCTTCGGTATTTGGGTTTATCGTTTGTATTCATGTCCTTGTGCAGTGTTTGGCTGTTTTTAGACTTGCGTTCCTCGAGTGTGTGTTTAGATGCAATGTATGAGCTTTCCAATACTTTAATGAGGTTTTTAAGCATCAGTTTCAGATTTGCAGTTTGTTATATTGTTTTTTTTGTACTTCCCTAAATGAAGACAAGTTCACAGCTTTAAATGAAATTTTCATCAGTATTTGGGTTTATTGTTTGTATTCATGTCCTTGTGTGTGTGTT
>CAIGQZ010001210.1:3103071-3117439 GCA_903798205.1 Danio tinwini
TATATGTATATATATGTATATATATATATACAGGGGCGCAACTGCACATTTACTGAGGAATATGCGGATTCAAGTTTAAAGATAGCACATAATACATTTATAAAAACATGTATATGGTATAAAAATGGATCTTGATAAAAGGATTAATAAACATCTCAGTTCAAAAAAATGTGAATATTCTGACTATTTGTTTAGGAGTCAGTTTTAACAGGGTTAGGAATCATTATAATGAAGTATATACAATTTATATAGGAAATGTTTTAATCCAAACATTATTTTCTATTTTGTCTGAAATATATTCAGTAGACCCACACGGAATCTGCGCACGCAGAAATATGCAGATGTCCGCAGATTTTTAGCCCATCGAGTCTGTTTTTTCTTGTGTAAATGTGTGTACATTTACTCAGTTTTCAAATTAATTTCACTAATATTATTGTAATATAATAATAGTAATATTCAATTGTTCATATGATTTATTCAGAATACAGTTGGTAAAGTAGTATTTTCTGACTTTTAGATATATTATATGAGTGACTTGCTTTGTTAACCAAATAAGCGGATCTAATTTGATTTGCAATATTTAAATGCAGTAAATACTAATTTTATCTTTTGAAGCTGACGGTCCATACATTTACGACTATCAAGCGTTTACCATAAAGTCAACTTTACGCCAGCCTCATGGCTTTAGTCCATAGAATAATGAATAATTAATGATATGGCGACCCGTCACTCCCAAAAACATTAGAAGTTGATTAAAAGTATGGTAATAATAGTGTAAGTTAAGCTTACCAATCTCGTATTATCCAATTAGTCATGGCAGTTTTAATTTTAAGGCATTTTTATTTATTGTTTTAGTTTTCTGCGCTCCACGTCTCTTCACTCTTCTCTTCATTCTGAACATGTGACTGTAACCGAGCAAAATTTAAAATTTTTTATTTATTTAATACAATATTATATTCATATAAAACGCAGGATAAACATTTTGAACCAAAATATTTATTTATTTTTATTATTTGAAACTTTTAATAAGGATAATTAGAAAAATAATTTTGGCACAATGGCGCCCCCCCATGTGTGGCGCCCCTATGCACCGCATATACTGTATAACCCCTTTTTGCGCCACTGTGTATATATATATATATATAGTAAAAACAAACGTTTATTTTGCATGTAATTAATTGTTTGACAGGACTAATAAAAATCGATTTAAAATAAATCATTCATTCATTTCCCTTTGGCTTACTCTATTTCAGGGGTCGCCCCGTGAAATGAGCCGCCAACTTTTCCAACATATGTTTTATGCAGCAGATGCCCTTCCAGCTGCAACCCAGCACTGAAAACACACACACACACACACACACACACATACACACTTATACACTATGGCCAATTTAGTTAATCAATCCTATAGTGCATGTGTTTGGACTGTAGGGGAAACCAGATCACCCGGAGGAAACCCACGCCAACATAGGGAGAACATTCAAACTCCACACAGAAATGCCACTTGACCCAGCCGGGGCTGCTAATTTCATTAAAGGTGCATTACTGTAAATGTGATTTGTCTTCTAATGACTGCTTCTATATATATACAGTATATTTCCCTCATTTACAGATGCTGCATCTTTGCATGTTTTCTTGTTGATTAAATACACAAGTATATAAAAATGTCTGTTCTGAACTGGATCAACTTAAAAAAAAACAGACATAAAAATATAAAAAGGTTTTCATAGACGTACATAAAATTGACAGATTAAAGATGACAATAAATAAAAGATCATTTTTAAAAGCAAAACGTTGCCTTAAAATGAAATAAACTGGAAGTTTAACGTGCTTAAACACAAACTCAGACGATAAGCATGAAAAATGATGTTTGATTTGATAATGTTGATTGACTATAAACACACACTGCTTTATTTCATCTCTCGCTCATCTCATAAATCTCAAACAAACACTGTTTACAGTAATATTACAGTACCAGAAGCACCCTTAAAATAAGATGCACTTATTTGAGGAGAACATTCTGGAGTGTTTGTAACAAGTGCTTAAAAAAACTTTTTTTTTTAACTAAAAGGAAAATAATAAACAAATAAAATTAGTTTGACTTTTCAAAAATATTTACAATGTTTAATAAAAAAAATAATTAAACTGAAGTGCAAACAATATCCATATATCATTATTATACTGAATGGTATTGTAGTTATGTTTAATGAATATAAATTAAACTATAAAACAAGATTTTTATTTATACGCTGTAAAAAAATCCTGGTTGCCTTAAAATTTTTAACTAAATCAAATTAACCTTATAACAATTACAATACTTACAGTATGATTAACTTAGTTTAATAAGTCACAATGAACTAAAAACATGCAGAGAAATGCAAAGTTTTTTTTTCTCCAATTCGCCGTGCGGTATCAAACAATTCATTAAAACTACTCTTCCAGCATTTCCTCGTATGCAATATCTCGTTTGTCATGGGGGACATGCATGAAATGTTCCTGAATGAAAGTGAAAGTGCCAAACTGCAGTTAAAGTCGACAAATTAATAATTTGGCAAATAATTTGATTACTGATGTCCATGTAAACACAGTCACTGTCTTTCTCCCCTGTGTCTGTGTGTTCGTTTTGCCTCTGTGAAAATCAGCGCATGCCCAAACGGAAACTCCCATTTTTATGCAAATCCGTCACTCTTTCCCTCCCCCGACACTCCCACCTAAACACAGCTGGGCATGCCCACTTTCCTGACTTTTTCCAAACTAGAGGTGTGAAAACACCCTGCTGAGACAGAGGGGTTTCATGACCCTTTAAATTCTGAAGTAAAAATTATTATTATTACTACTAGTAGTAGTATTAATAGCTTAAAATAAAAGAAAATCAGTCGGCCAGGATATTAAATCCTCAAAAAGTCTTCAATCTAATTTCTATTCTGAAGTACAATTGAATATTATAATTAATACTACCACTACTAATATTAATAATAATAATAATAATAATAATAATAATAATATTAATATT
This sequence comes from Danio tinwini, assembly GCA_903798205.1. Taxonomy (NCBI): domain Eukaryota; kingdom Metazoa; phylum Chordata; class Actinopteri; order Cypriniformes; family Danionidae; genus Danio; species Danio tinwini. Next base: position 3,106,085 of record CAIGQZ010001210.1, read on the forward strand.
ATTATCCTAAAATAGGGAAAAAAATCCTTCTGCCAAGTTTGCAAAACAAATTAGTATTATTATTGTGTTATTAATAATAATAATAATAGCTTTAAACAAGAAAAACTCTGTCAGCCAGAATATTAAGTTACTAAAGTCTTAAATCTAAATTCAAATTTGAAAAAAAAAAATTAATATATTAATAACAATATTACAATAATTATAATATTCATTATTTCATTTTCCTTCGGCTTGGTCCTTTATTTCCACAGTGGAATGAACCGTCAACCTATCCAGCATATGTTTTACGCAGAAGATGCCCTTCCAGCTGCAACCCAGTACTGGAAAACACCCATACACACTCATTCACTACAGCCAATTTAGTTCATCAGTTCCCCTATAGCGCATGTGTTTGGACTGTGGGGAAAACCGGAGCACCCGGAGGAAACCCACGCCAACACGGGGAGAACATAATTTTAATACGATAGTATAATTATAATATTAGTAATAAATTAGGGGGAAAATCAGTCTGCCATGTTCTCAAACTCTTACATTTTACTCTTTCTATTCTGAAGTAAAAAAGTATTATTATTATTTTAAAATAGGAGGAAATCTGTGTTAATCCAGTGTAGATTAAGTTCTCAAAAAGTCTTAAACTGAACTCAGTTGTACTCCTCAAGTAAACGCAACTTGTTTTAAGCACGTTCAGGCATTTCACAGGATCAAACCAATGTTTGTTTTCATGGATATGATGGAAAATAATAAAACAGTCCAGCAGTGATCTCTCCTGATGTGAAATAAAGCCCACAGAGAAGAGAATGTAGAAGTGAAATAAGTTCAGACTCACATGATGATGATGATGCTGATGTCCGTCTGATTGCTGAAGACCACTGCACTAAATAAAGCAGATCATACAGTACACACACAGGAGGAGTTGATAATGATGGTTGATAATAAGTTGTATAATGAGCACGCTCCACATTGAAGAAACTCGCTTTCACATGATGATTGATTGCATGATTGTTCTGCAGGAAGTCTAGTTGCAATGCATTGTGGGTGGTCCACAGTGGTCAGTGGTGTATTGAGGAATGCTGGACTCTCTCTTTCTTTCACACACACAAACACACAGTTTTTCTTGAGAGAGAAATGGTCTGGAAAGTGGCACCGGGTAGAAAAGGAGTGCTGTTCATTTTCTGGAAGCTTCTTCAGAATCAACACTTCATCACATCATGTCTGAGTCTTCTGATCATCCAGTTTACTGTACAGAGAGACAGAGAAGATGAAGATGATAAAGATGATGAAGAAAACACACTTCTAGTGTCAGCTTATGACAACCCAGGCTCAGTGAAGGTACAGCTGAAGTCAAAATGATTCATCCTCCTGTATTTTTTATTTTTTTTTATTTATTTCCCAAATGATGTTAAACAGATTTAGAAGATTTACACAGTATTTCCTCTAATATTTTTTCTTCTGGAGAAAGTCTTATTTGTTTTATTTCGGATAGAATAAAAGCAGTTCTTAATTGTTTTTAAAAGCCATTTAAAGCTCAATATTATTAGCCCTCTTAAGCAAATTTTTTTTCGATTGTCACCAGAATAAACCACTGTTATACAATGACTTGCCTAATTACCCTAACTTCACCCTAATTACCCTAGTTAAGCCTTTAAATGTCACTTTAAGCTGAATGCTAGTGTCTTGAAGAATATTTAGTCTAATATTATGTGCTGTCATCATGGCAAAGATAAAAGAAATCAGTATTAGAAATTAGTTATTAAAACTTATGGGCCCTATTTTAACGATCTAGGCGCAAAGTCTAAAGTGCACAGCGCAAAAGCATTAAAGGCGTGTCCGAATCCACTTTTGCTATTTTAACGACGGAAAAGTCAGCTTTTGAGCTTATTAAAAGTCAGGATTGAGCTTATTCTCTTATAGGTGTGTTTTGAGAATAAACCAATCAGAGTCTCATCTCCCATTCCCTTTAAGAGTGAGTTGTGTCGCGTCATAGCGCATTTGCTATTTACATGGTGGACTTTGTAAGTGGAATAACTGAGCGCTTTACTAGCGAGAAAACAGTTAAACAGAGCATCTGCAGCGTGAGAATGAGAGAATGAGCCTCCTCATTCTTTACTTTCACTTTCATTTTCTTCCGTGGATAAGGAAATCTGTTGTACGCAGACATCCATTAGCCTACATATATTAATTTAGTTTGTTAAGCACAAAGATGTTTCAAAACTATTTCTAAATTGAGTTCTAATTTCCAGCAAATGAATAAATGAACAATAATAATGAAGTGTGGTCATAAAACTGAGTTATTTCCATTTACACATGCTGTGCCCCATATGGTCTAAAACCTGACAGGTGGGCAAATCTAAACTTGTTTTTTAATTAAACAGATATAAATATGCATATAATAAATAATAGTACTAATAATAACATTATACAAAAGCAAATTGTCATGAATAAACTGAAAAAGCCCCCTGAGATGAAGGCATGAAGGCAGTGGTGTTAATATTTATGTAGAAAATAATAATTTTTGTAATATTTTATTCTTTTAATTCTTTTTCATCTGTAGAGATATTAGTGTATTGCTGTACATCCTGTGTGTATTAAGCAATTTTTAAGTGAGGCGCACATCTAACGCGCTCTGTGCTGGACTTTAGACCTCCTCTCAGCTGGTCTATTGTGCAGTCTATATTAGTTCCTAAAAATAGCAACACGTCAGCAGTGCGCCTCAACACACCAGAACGCCTATGGGCACACAAATGAGCACAAATGCATTTACTATTTAAACAGCGTGGTGCAAAACGTCAAAACGACACTTGAGTCGAGCTGAAACTAGCAAACAACAATTGTCGCGCCTTGCGCTAGGTGTATGATAGGGCCCTTTCTGTTTAGAAATGTAATGAAAACAAATCTGATTTCCATTAAACAGAAATTGGGGAATAACATATACAGGGGGGTTAATAATTCTGACTTTAACATATTTAAGAACTGGCAAATATGTACCCCTGGACTATGTCTTCTTGCAGTTTTTGTTTTCACAAATCCACTAGAGGGCGCCATGTACATATTTGACAGTCTCAAATACGTCACAGAGGCACGTTTTCTCATACGTGCCATTTCTCGTAAATCTACCAAAGGGCGCTGTGGACATTTCCGGAAATCAGTCAGCTGTACTGCTTTGTAGCATTCGTTTTACACACAAAATGCAGCCATATGTACCCTGAGGCACATATTTGTTGGTTCTCAGAAATGTAGCACTGTGCACAGTTTCCCAATTAGCCTGGGTTGACATATGAGCTGTGTGTGCTGTAGAAAGAGCAGAGGCAGATCATTACACTGTATAATAGTCCTGGTTGACTTTTATTTTTAAGATGAATCAAGTTAACCTTATGAGCAAGGCCACGATTTTGAAAGTAATTATTCATTCATTCTTTTTCTTTTCAGCTTAATCCCTTTATTAATCAGGGGTCACCACAGTGGAATGAACCATTAACTTATCTAACATGTGTTTTACACAGCGGATGCCCTTCCAGCTGCAACCCATCACTGAGAAACATCCATACACATACACTACAGACAATTTAGCTTACCCAATTCAAAAGTAATTATGAAGTTAATAAAAAAATTAAGACTTTGTAACTTTTATTTAAGATCTAATCCAATTAGAAACATTATTAGAAACACAACAAAGTATATATATATATATAAACAGTGAGGGAAATAAGTATTTGATCACACTGTGATTTTTCAAGATCTCCTACTTAGAAATCATGGAGGAGTCTAGAATTTTCAGCATAATTGCAATTCAACTGTGAGAGACAGAATCTAAATAAAAATCAGGAAATCACATTATATAATTTTTTAATAATTTATTTGTAAATTACAGTGTCAAATAAGTATTTGATCACTTGAGTCAAGCATTTTAAATATTTAGTACAGAAGCCTTTGTTAACCATTACAGAGGTCAAAGGGTTCCTGTAGTTCTTCACCAGGTTTGCACACACTGAAGGAGGGATTTTGCCCACTGATCTTCTCTAGATCTGTCAGGTTTCAGAGCTGTCGCTGAGCAACATGGAGTTTCAGCTCCCTCCAAAGATTTTCGATTGGATTTAGATCTGGAGACTGGCTAGACCACTCCAAAACCTTGTTATGCTTCTTACGAAGCCACTCCTTGGTTTTCCTGGCTGTGTGCTTTGGGTCATTGTCATGTTGGATGACCCAGCCATGACCCATCTTTAATGCTCTGACTGAGGGAAGGAGATTTTTGCCCAATATCTCACAATACATGGCCACATTCATCCTCTCCTTAATACAATGCAGTCATTCTGTCCCCTGTGCAGAAAAGCACCCCAGAGCATGATGCCTCCAGCCCCATGCTTCACTGTAGGTATGGTATTATTGGGATGATACACATCATTCTTCTTCCTCCAAACATGGTGAATGGAGTTAAGACCAAAAAGTTTTACTTTGGTCTCATCTGACCACAGGACTTTCTCCCATGAATACTCTGGACCATTCAGATGGTCCCTGGCAAACTTCAGATGGGTCTTGACATGGGCTAATTTAGGCAGGGGAACCTTCCGTGCGATGCATGGTTTTAAAACATGACATCTTACTGCATTACTGATAGTACCCTTGAAAACGGTGGTCCTAGCTCTCTTGCCCCATAGCAGTTTCAGCTTTATGAAAGTCTACAATTTCATCTCTTGTGTCCTTTGACAGCTCTTTGGTTGTGGCCATGTTGCTACTTAGACTTTTGACTGATTGTGGGGTGCACAGGTGTCTTTATGACAGCTAGTGACCTCAAACAAGTGCTGCTAAATTACAATCATGAGCAGAGTGTAGCTGGACTATTTTAAAGCAAAATAACAGGTCTTTGAGGGTCAGAAATTTGGCTGAAAAGCAAGTGATCAAATACTTATTTCACACAGTAATTTACAAATGACTTGTTAAAGAATCATACAATGTGATTTCTGCATTTTAATTTTTAGATTCTGTCTCTCACAGTGGAAGTGCTCCTATACTGAAAACTCTAGACCCCTCCATGATTTCTAAGTAGGAGATCTTGAAAAATCACAATGTGATTAAATACTTATTTCCCTCACTGTATATGCACGCACACACACGTGCATATCTACACACACATTCACGGATGCACACACTTAAAAAAGCATGCTCTTGGACTTTCTCTCTCTCACACACACACACACGCATGCACGCACACACGCACGCACACACACACACGCAGCTATCTTTATAAGCTCTCTCCACAGCTGTAATGATGTTTCTACTGTATAGACAATATATTCTATCCCTCTCCCTCCAAACCCTCACAGGAAATAATCAGCTCATTTACAATTTCAAAACACTTCATTCTGTCTGATTTAGGAGCCGTTTTCCTCATGGAGACCAAAAAAAAGCTAAAATTCACTGGTATTGCTATACTTGTGGGGACATTTTGTCCACACAACGGGAGGAATACAAGGTACAAACACACAAACCCACACAGACAGATAGACACTAAATTAAAATGGTAAGTTTTCTTTGTTTAGTTTTTTTTCAAATTTAACATGAATAGGTAGATGCATGAAAGAATGAACCAGTTTATTACTGTATTACTGTCCTATTTTAAAGGTGCAGTATGTAGAATTGAAAAGCCTTCAAGGCTGAAATTCAATACACAGTTTGTTTTTATCAAGGCAGTAAACACAGAGTGCTGAAATATAATTGGGTAATCTGAAAGTAGGTGGAGTTACAGACTGCATCCAAAACCACATACTTCCCTACTATACACTATATTAAAAACAATATTCTAGCCAACGTGTATGTCTGAATTCATAGTATTGTAAAAACAGTATGTGAGAAGTACTACTTCCAGCAAGATTCTAAAGTATGCATCCAATGTACTTTATCCCATAATGCAACACGAGACAATTCATAAAAAGGGAGTGAAGCGATGCAGGTCACATGATCATGACTAATAGCGGATGTGGTACGTCCCAATTCCATTTATACACACACATTCATACTGTAAAGAGCATACTTTGTGGCTGCGTCCGAAACCGCATACTTGCATACTATACAGTACGCTAAAATCAGTATGTGAGCCGAGTAGTATGTCTGAATTCATAGAATTCGAAAATCAGTATGCGAGAAGTACCCGGATGACTTACTACTTCCGGCGAGATTCTGAAGTGAGCATCCCATGCACACTGCGCTATCCCATGATGCCCCACGAGATAATTCATGAACGGGAGTGAAGCGACACAACTGACACAAGTAGGTCGCGTGACCATGACAAAATGGCGGATGTAGTACGTCCGAATTCCATTCATACTGTATGGAAAGTACTTTTCTAACGGCCGAGTAGTACGTTTAAATTCAAATGCAGTACCTACTGAGTAGTAGGTTCTTTCGGATGCAGCCTGTGTGGTCGTGTAGTAAATTCAAATTAAAATGTTGCATTTCAGACTACATTCCGAAACGAAGCCAGACATTCCGACACGGAACACACATTCTAAAAGGAGTAACTGACTTGATCATGGTTAATCAAATAAACAAGTATGTTTGCTTGGCATGTTTCTTAAACAGCAGGGAAAATAAGTATTGAACACGTCACCATTTTTCTCAGAAAACATATTATCAAAGGTGCCGCTGATTTGAAATTTTCCCCAGATGTTGGTAACAACCAAAGAAATCCATATATGCAAAGAAAACAATCTAATTAGTTTACAAATAAAGTTATGCGTAATAAAATGAAATGACACTGGGAAAAGTATTGAACACATGAAGAAAGGAAGGTGTATTCCAGCAGTGAAAGCCCAGACAGCAGCTGAAATCTCTCAGTTCTTCAGCAACCCTCTGCCCTTCCTCAGTGTAAATGAATATCAGCTGCTTCAGTCCAACAGCTACATTAGCAGGAGGATGAAGATGAAACCAGGGTGAAAATTTAAGCAAGACAATGATCCAAAACACAGCCAATACCCAGTTCAGACTTCATGATTTTAGCCCCGATTTTGACTCGCCGACAGGTTTTGCGAAATCTCAGACAAATGCCTGAAATCACAGACAAATCTGTGCTAGTTCACGTAACAATCACACAGTGTGAACTATCAAATACGCTATCTGAGAGAAGAGTCGCCAACACCTGTGAGATATTTGACATGCTAAATATCTGGAGCTGTCAGCGATTCAAATCATGCCGTGAAATGTGTATTGATTGAAAATAACATTGGTGATCACCTACAGCCAATGAGAGAGCAGCATTCACTAGTGTGGGTATCTGTAGGCCAGCGGGAAGTTGGGGGAGAAGGTAAAAGCACTCATTTTCTGTCTATTTGGACCCAAGAAATGGAGGAATCTAGTGTAAATTTGGCAGTGTCTGTTTCACATGTCATCCGAGTTATACCACAATCGGGTCAAAAAAGGAATAAAGTTGAGGAGAGATTGCTAATTTCCTTCAAAACCAGGTGAGCAAAATGTGACCTCGCATTGTTTCCATGTCACTTCTCCCGTGTGTTTGGTTGTGAAATGTAGTTTGCAGACTGAGACAAAAGTTGTCGGCAATTCTTCTGTTGTAAAATCATGCAGTGTGAACCCCCCTGATGGAACGCTAAAGCCTGGTTTATACTTCTGCGTCAAGTGATCGCTGTATGCCTCGCGCATAGCCATGAATTTATACTTCTGCGCGCTGTTTCTGTTTTCTCTGCAATACACTTCCGAAACGCTAGTTGGCAGTAGGTGTTTATGTTTCTCGGTGTCGAGTTTCTTCGCTGGTGTTCTGTTTTTGCTGAACGCTTCCTTAATGTACAAGTGGCTCAAATTGGCTCATTTTGAGGCGGGAACCGGAGGATGTGCAACAACTTTAATCATAAGGTAAACACAAAAACAACAGTCTCCATCCGGAGCTCCTTCACAGGACTCCACACTTGTAAACACTCACTGTATCGGGCGCTCGGCTCTCACCTCTGCTCACACTCGTCAGCGCTACCAAGCCGACAATCACAGAGCTTGCGCTACGCGTACACATTACATTTTTTGAGAGGTGCGATTCAATGTCGCCGACGGTTATGGCGAGGGGCTATGCGTCCACACGTAAGCTGCGCCGTAGCATACGCGTGCGCTTGACGAAGAAGTATAAATCGGCCTCAACCCAGATAGTCATGCAGTGTGAAAACATCTGTGACACGACTACTTTGAAAATCCTGCAGTCTGAACTCAGCACATGGAGACTCTCAAATGCTTTCAGAGAAAGAAAATCAAGCTGTAGAATGGCCCAGGCAATCAACTGACATCAATCCAATAGAAAATACAAAATAAAGCTCAAATTTGATAGACGAGACCAACAGAACCATTAAGATTTTAACACTCTGTTGAAGTCTGTGAGAAACTCACACCTGAGCAATGCATGTGACTTCATTGTCCATATGGGAAGCATCTTTAAGCTGCAGCACCACAACAATATTTTGGAATGATTTGGAATTGTTTATTAACAAAGAAAATGGAGTATGTTTATTTATTTGGTATATGGTTTTATTCTGATAATCAGAACTTGAATTGTAAAGGACAATTTATTTTTAATTTGTTTATGCTGTTAGGAAAATGCCATATACATAAGAAAAAGTGGGCTCAAAGTAAACCAAACTTTACCCATTTTGTGAATGACTTCAAAGTATATGTATATCTTTTAGAACAATCACAAAACAAAAAAGCACTGACGACATGTAATGCTCTGAAAACATTTAATTTCATGTAAATGTAATTGTACATTTTTTTATACACTTGAAGTCAGCATTATTCGCCCCCTCTTTTTTAAATATTTCTTAAATGATGTTTAACAGAGCAAGGAAACTTTCACAGTATGTCTGATAATATTTTTTCTTCTGGAGAAAGTCTTATTTGTTTTATTTTGACTAGAATAAAAGCAGTTTTTAATTTTTTTATAAACATTTTAAGGTCAAAATTATTAGCCACTTCAAGCTAGATTTTTTCGATAGTCTACAGAACAAACCATCATTATACAATAACTTGCCTAATTACCCTAACCTGCCTAATTAACCTAGTTAAGCCTTTAAATGTCACTTTAAGCTGTATAAAAGTGTCTTGAAAAATATCTAGTCAAATATTATTTACTGTCATCATGGCAAAGATAAAATAAATCAGTTATTAGAGATGAGTTATTAAAACTATTATGATTAAAAATGTGTTAAGAAAATCTTCTTTAAGTTAAACAGAAATTTGGGAAAAAATAAACAGGCAGGTTAATAATTCAGGGGGCTAATAATTCTGACACTAACTGTGTATATATTTCCTCTTTCAGAAACTTTGTGAAATGTAATACCTCTTGTTTCTGTGGCATTAAGTTAATAAAGAAAGAAAGAAAAAAAAGCTGCAGCACCAAAACTGCCTTTTATATAAAGTATTAAATACACTTCAGTAGTTCAGCACTTTCTGCTTCTGTCATTTCATTATTACACAGAACTCATTTTTCGCTTTATTTTTATGTTTGTATTGTTTAGATCAGAGATGCCCAAAGTAGGGCCCGTGGGCCAAAGTTAGTCCATTGTAACCTTTGATTTGAAACTGAGAGGAGAAGGGCCCTATTTTAATGATCTAGGAGCAAAGTCCAAAAGCCCTATCATACTGTACACCCGGTGCAATGCGGGGCAATTGTTGTTTGCTAGTTTCAGCTCAACGCAAGAGTCGTTTTGATGTTTTTGCGCTCATGTGCGCCCATAGGCGTTCTGGATTAAAAAAGGAAACACACCTATAACTCATTAAGAGAATAAGCTCAACCCTGTTAGACCATGCACCGCAGCGCAAAGCGGACTTTTCCGCCGTTAAAATAGCAAAAGTGGATTCTGACATGCCCTTAATGCTTTTGCACGGTGCGCTTTGTACTTTGTGCCTAGATAGTTAAAAAAGGGCCCCTAGTTTCTCAAAATAGCAACGTGCCAGCTCAACACACCTTGTTTTTTAGACCAGAATGCCTATATGAGCACAAATGCAGTTGCTATTTAAACAGTGTGGTGCAAAACGTCAAAATGACTCTTGCTTCGAGCTAAAACTAGCAAACAACAATTGCGTTGTGCCTTGCGCCGCATTGCGCCGGGTGTATGATAGAGCTTGAAGTGAGTATGATGGAGAAGGTTGTGACGAACGTTTTGAACACAGAGATTGTCACTTATAATTTGACATAACCTTTTTTTTTGTTTTATTGCTGAGCTACAAAAAAGCAAACTGAAATTAAATGTGTCAACTAAATGTTGTAAATGAATCTAGGTTATTAAAATGTAAATACTGTCACTTGACAGATAGAGGACTATGCAGAAGACATCTGCAAGCAAATCAAGGCAAAAACTAGTGTAATTCTGTTATAATGAGATTGTTTTGTTTTTATTGTAGTAAGTTCTTTATTAAATGTAAAAACATGTATTAGTTAATATAAAGCAATGTTTTCTAGTCATTTATAAACATTATTTAATAAACTAGGAATTTACCCATGTCAACAATATTTACCTTTGGCCCACTAGCCTCAATCAAGTTTGTTTTTAAGCCTTTCATAAGAAAAAGTTTGGGCATCTCTGGTTTGAATTTGACCAAAATCTGGCTCAGTTCCATGATAACAGCTCCTTTAGAGATATTATTCCCAGGAAAAAAAACATAACGTGTTCAATACTCATTTCCCCACTGTATCAGCAAACATACTGTGATATTTGTATATAATTCAGAAGAGTCAAAAACGTACATACAGCACCTTTAACAGACTATATGCATATAAGAGTGAACAAACAAAGTTATTTTTTAATATTACTGTCATGTTTGAAGTATAAATGAATATGCAGATTTGTCCGTCTGGGCAAGAGCTTTAAACTCCACACTTACTGTGTCGCTTCCTCCATCAGACACAGACTGAGGGTCATAATGCAGAGGTGAATAAACCCAGCTCCTGTCCTCTGGAGGCTGCAGACGCACCAGCAGAGGGCGCCACACACAGACACATGCATGCACACACACAAACAACACAGACCGGTCGAGCGGAGATGCATGAAACAGAAACACACAAAGACAGAAAGAGACATGAGGAGACTGGAGAACACATTCAACATACAGTGGGAGAAATAAAAGCACAGAAACAGAAAAGCCTCAGAACAGAAACTCACACTGATTTGGGAGCATGCAATAGGACTGCAGTGCACAGTGTGCATATTTTGGGTATGCATGCAAGATTTGGATGACCACTAGAATGATTTTTACTGCACACACACGATTAGAAGTTCAACTAAACTAAAATGAGAAAAAAAATCTGAAATCAAACTAGTTTGTGTTTTTTTGTTAAATGAGTGACCCAATATGTGAGCACAAAACAAGTTT
>CAIGQZ010001210.1:3139027-3149515 GCA_903798205.1 Danio tinwini
ATATATATATATATATATATATATATATATATATATAACTATATTTATAAAGTAATTAGTATTTGTGTTATTAATTTGATTGTTATATTGGTTATTTATATATAAACAAATATTTAATTTTTGTTTTACAAATGTAAATTACATTTGGTGGATGTTAAATTCTACTGTAAAATATTATTCTAATGGATAAATATTATTCAGGAGATAAATATAAATTTTTAAATATATTTTAATAATAATATTAATAATAAAAACATAATAATAATAAAAGGTCAATCTTAATATTTGCTTGCCAAAAATGTATAAAAATAATTAAATCTTATTTAAATATAGTAATACATAAATGCATGTATTTGATAATATGAGGGATAAATTAAGAGTTCAGATGCATAAACCTCTAAGGGCCATCTGAAAGTCTTCTAAAGTGAACATTGTTTTCTCAGACTCCTATGTGCAGGTTCAGTAATTGCACTTTTATGGCAAAGATTAGGTTATTTTCATTGTCTTTAATGTAAAATAGCTGCAAATAAGCATAGGAGACTGAGAAAAATGCTCATTTTAGAAGGAATTTTCAGATGGCACTAAGAGGATTTGTATCTGAACTCTTCATTTATCCCTCATATTGTCAAATAAATGCATTTTTATATATGTATTATATTTATACAAGAATAAATAATTTTTATACATTTTTTGGCAAACAAAAATCTTGTTTTACCTTTCATTATTATTGTTATTATTATACAACTAAATTTTAATATTTATATTTATCTCTTGAATAGTTTATTTTAGTACAATGAAAATAAGCAATTCTTTTACATTTCTCAATTACTATGAATAGATTGCCATCACACATTTTTATTCTTTCTTATAATAACATTTACGATTAGAAGCCGTTTACAGTAAGAGCCTAAAATCCACCCATATACAAAAATAAATAATAATCCAAAAATAAAACAAAACATTGTATGCATTGTTCAGCAAAATCATTTTTGACCATTGTTTCTTGTCTTTTTTTAGCATTGCAGCAGAGACAGAGATGGTTCCTCCTCCTACAGTGTCAGATTCAGACCCTGCTGATGATCTGGAGACACAAACAGCATTTTCAGCTCCAGATGATCAGGAGAATCCTCCTGCAGCAGACTCCGAGCAGCAGACGGCAGCAGGTCCTCCAGAAGCAGAAAGCAGAAGCACTGAGTCAGCAGATGCAAATCCACAAACGCAGCTGCCCCAGGCAGATCCGCTGTCCCAAAGCCAGAGCCGAGAGTCTCTGGAAGAAGAGCTCGCAGCAAACACTGACATCTACTTCGTAAGTAGAATCATGACTGGAGGATGTTACAATGACTTAAGCTGTGTTTCCATCCAATGATGCAAACACAATTATGTGTAAATCTGGAATATTGCATAAAACATTTGTAAATAAAGCTGCGTTTTTATCTAATGAGAAACAAAGGAGAACAAAATCATCACTTCCTGCTAAACAGGATATATGAGTCAGAGAAATGTAGTTTACTGCGTTTAGAGAAGCCACTGTGGTCTTTTTCTTCTCTAATTAATGAGTTGCGCCTCAGATGATGAAGATGAAATGCAATGTGGTGGCTTTTGGAGGCGTGAGGCGTTCTTTTGAAGCGCAGACAGATGCTCAGGACTGTTCTGGAGGGAATAATAATAGAAGATTAATAATACTGAAGCACTGTGATGACGGACTCACGGCTGACGGGTTTTAGAAATGAGCTAAACAACATTTCAGATCTTTTACAATGTGCTGGAAACATGTGCTGCAAAGCAAATAATGCCGTCATTTTTATCATCACGTCATCTGCTCAAACTAAATCTCATTACTTTACTGATGCGCATGCTGGAGTTTATTCACTAAATGTGTTTCCATAATAGTTTATGCACATTTATTTTCTGATCGGATAAAACGTTTATCCTACTCAATTGTGCACATACATTTTTTTTACAATCCGAAATCAGAAAACGTTGGGACCGTATGGAAAATAGGGATTTCTAAATTTACTTTGACATTGCAGACAGTGCAACAAACAATATTTATTGAGTTCCTCATGACTTTTTTTTTTTTATATGCATATTTAAACGCAACAGTACGGGGTCTTCGTTGTCTTCAAAATGCGCCACACATTCTCTATTGGAGACAGGTCAGGACTGCAGGCAGGCCAGTTTAGTACCTGTATCCGCTTCCTCTGCAGCGGGACTTTGTAATGTGTGCAGAATGTGGTTTTGCATTGTCTTGTTGAAATATGCATGGACGTCCCTGGAAAAGAAAGCAGCATACTGTGCTCCAAAATCTCTGTGTACTTTTCAGCATTAATGGAACATCACAGAAGTGCAAGTTACCTTTGCCAAGAGCACTGACACAACCCCATACCATGACTGACCCTGGCTTTTGGACTTGTTGGTGGAAACAGTCTGGATGATCTTTTTCTTCAACGTCCATTTCTCCCAAAAAATACCTGAAATACTGATTCATCTGAGCACAGTACACGTTTCCACTGTGTGATGGTCCTTCCCAGATGCCTCTGAGCCCAGAGAAGTTGATGGCACTTCTGGTCACTGTTAACTAGGAGTGTCAAAATTAATTGTTTCTTCGATGCACAATTCGGTACTGGTTCAGTAATAGATCATAACCGGTTATTACGTACTGACGTCATTTATCTCATATGCACTTTGTCGCGCTAGCTTACTATGGCGAGGGAGGTGAGCACGAGTAATTAAAACACTGCTACTACTTAAAAATGCAGAAATTCACTGTTTGTGTTTGCTGGACAGTCTTTCACTGGCATACAGCAGAAGCTGTTTCACTACGATTGAGAAAATGAAAGTAAACTCCATTTCTCTCTCTCTATCACTGTGTCCCGTTTGACCTGCTGGCATGACATTTTCTCTCCTCTCGGCTGTCATAGCGATACTTGTGAATCTAGACACGAGCGTGTGTCTGCAGAGCGAGTTTTCTCCTCCGCGTCTATCATGGATCAGCTGTGATCACCGCTGCCGTTTATCAGTGTCACTCATCGGTGAACAGTGCCAGAGCATTAGAGCCAATCGCAGCCCTTTCTGTTGAGCGCGTGACCAATCAAAGGGGTGTAAGAACTCGCTCGACAGGGCTCATAAAGCGAGCGGGATATTTACATTTGTTTATTTGCTGTAAATGCTCATGTTGTTCTGTGCATGTACTTAAGTTTTTAAAGCTACAGTTCATATGTCTGACTCTATTAAATGACAAAATTGTATTACAAATAGTATATAAATATATTTATACATTTTTCTTGTGCTGTAAAGTAAACTATAATAATGTATGGAAAGCATCGTCAATGCATCGAGATATCGAATTGAACCGAATCGATGGCATGATAATCGTAACCGAACCGTGATACCAGTGTAGGTTCACACCTCTACTGTAAACATAGCCCTTTTGTCACAGTACAGTTTTAACTGGCATTTGTGGATGTAACTACGTACTGTGGTACTTGACCAAAGGTTTGCCAAAGTAGTGCTGAGCCGATGTGGTTATATTACCACTATAAAAAGCATTACTTCCTGATAAACTGGAGCAAATCATCTGGAGAAGCCACTGTGGTTTTTTTTCTCTAATAAATGATATTGAAACAATAAAAATCATGAGGACGATATAAAATAATGTTTGTTGTATTGTCTGCAGGTGACATGGTGGCTCAGTGGTTAGCACTGTCACCTCACAGCAAGAAGGTCGCTGGTTCGAGCCCCGGCTGGGTCAGTTGGCATTTCTGTGTGGAGTTTGCATGTTCTCTCAGTGTTGACGTGGGTTTCCTCTGGGTGCTCCGGTTTCCCCCACAGTCCAAACACATGTGCTATTGGGGAATTGGATGAACTAAATTGGCCGTAGTGTATGAGTGGGAATGAGTTTAGGTAGCTGTTTGCCAGTACTGCCTTGCAGCTGGAAGGGCATCCGCTGTGTAAAACATATGCTGGAATAGTTGCCGGTTCATTCAGCTGTGGCGACCCCTGATGTATAAAGGGACTAAGCCGAAGGAAAATGAATGAATGTATGTATTGTCTACAATGAAATACAAGTCAAAGTAAATTTAGAAATCACTACGTTCTTTTTTTATTTGTGTTTTTTATACTGTCCCAACCTTTTCTGATTTGGGGTTGTGCATGCTTTTAAAAATCTATGCACATCTTGGCATTTCAATTAAGCCTTTTTTATGCAATATTCCAAAATATTTATTATGCAAACGTGCTCTTTTAAAGTGAGGATTATCTGTCTGTGTTGAGTTTAAGAGTTTAAGCAGGTATTGTTTTGCTGCTGGTCAGGTCAAAAACTAGATTTACACCAGTAAAATGGGGTCATTTTAATATAATTTTATTTTATGATTGGTCAAGTGTTACTCACAGGTAGGCCAACACAGAATCATCACCTGCACAAATATGCCGATTTCTGAGCCTATCATTAAGTCTATTTATTTACCTATGGAAATGTGTGTAAATATATATAATCATTCAGTTTTCATGGTTATCTGAGTAATATTATTGAATAATCTGCATATTTTGTTATTTGATTTATGTACAATCGTTTGTAAAGTCATATTTTCTATAAGAGAGCTCCTCTAGCTTTCTTAATCAAATATGAATATGCAAATGTTTATATGATTTCTGTATAACAGAGTTAAAGTAATATTTTCTATGGCAGTTTAAGAGATGTTTACCAAACAGGTGGATCTAATTATATTTAGACCTTAAATTAAATGACATTTTTAGTTACAATTTATATACAAGCTAACTGGGAGTCACATGTTCCTCAGAGCATCAGTCTGGATGATCTGGTTGAGTTATGAAGGTAATGTGTGTGTGTGTGTGTGTGTGTGTGTGAGTGTGTGTCACTTCTCTCTCTGGGTGAATAGTTGCAGTGTTCTTTCTCCATCTATTAGTCTGTTTTTTTTCTTATATATCTGACAGAAGAGCCTGAAGTGGGTTGCCAGATTGTGTTCAGACACTAAAGGTTCTGTTGATCATTATGAGCTGATTTTACAGCATGACAAGTTGATTACAGCAGTCTGAGTGATTTGAAAATGTTCTAGAGTAATGGAATGTGTGAGCATGTGAGAGAGAGAGAGAGAGAGAGAGAGAGAGAGAGAGCGCGTGCGTGCGTGTGTGCGTGCGTGCGTGTGTGAGAGAGTGAGTTTGTGTATATTCATTCATATTTATGTATTTTATAGTTTCCTATAAGTGATATAAATGTATGTACAGTATTATACAATAATAAGTATACACTCACCGGCCACTTTATTAGGTACAAAACTAATACAAAACTGCTAGTTAACGCAAATTTCTAATCAGCCAATCACATGACAACTCGATGCATTTAGGCATGTAGACATGGTCAAGACGATCTGCTGCAGTTCAAAGCGAGCATCAGAATGGGGAAGAAAGGGGATTTAAGTGACTTTGGATGTGGCATGGTTGTTGGTGCCAGACGGGCTGGTCTGAGTATTTCAGAAACTGCTGATCTACTGGGAATTTCACACACAACCATCTCTAGGGTTTACAGAGAATGGTCAGAAAAAGAGGAAATATCCAGTGAGCGGCAGTTCTGTGGGCGCAAATGTCTTGTTGACGTCAGAGGTCAGAGGATAAAGGCTACAATTCACACAGGCTCACCAAAACTAGACAATCGAAGATTGGAGAAACGTTGCCTGGTCTGATGAGTCTCCATTTCTGCCGCAACATTCGGATGGGGGGTAAGAATTTGGCATCAACAACATGAAAGCATGGATCCATCCTGCCTTGAATCAACGGTTCAGGCTTGTGGTGGTGGTGTAATGGTGTGGGGGATATTTTCTTAGCACAATTTGGGCCCATTAGTACCAATTGAGCATCGTGTCAACGCCACAGCCTACCTGAGTATTGTTGCTGACCATGTCCATCTTTTTATGACGACAGTGTACTTATCTTCTGATGGCTACTTCCAGCAGGATAACACACCATGTCATAAAGTGTGAATCATCTCAGACTGATTTCTTGAACATAACAATGAGTTCACTGTACTCAAATGGCCTCCACAGTCACCAGGTCTCAATCCAATAGAGCACCTTTGGGATGTGGTGGAACGGGAGATTTGCATCATGGATGTGCAGCCGACAAATCTGCAGGAACTGCAAGATGCTGTCATGTCAATATGGAGCAAAATCTCTGAGGAATATTTCCAGTACCTTGTTGAATCTATGACATGAAGGATTAAAGCAGATCTGAAGGCAAAACGGGGTCCAACCTGGTACAAGTAAGGTGTACCTAATAAAGTGGCCGGTGAGTGTATAGAGTATATTATTGTACGCAATATATGAGAAATATCACACTTACAGCCAGTTTTTTCATTTTTTATATTTATTTATTTAACTTTTGGAAACACAAACTCAAAAAGAAATCATATTTATGATAAAAATTAGCATATTTAACCCATTAAGTTGTTTTCAGCCAGTAAAAACTGATTTAATGTTGTCCCAAATATCAGTTCATATTCATCAGCATCATCATAATCTGTTTCCTGTTACTGTCTCTCTTCCTTCTTGTCCATCTCTTTTGTTTATCCATTCCTCATTTCCCATCCACTGTGTGCGTGCGTGCGTGTGTGTGTGCCTGCGTAAATGTGTGTGTATGTTTGTATGCATGCATGTATGTGTGCGCCTGTGTGTGCGTGTGTGCACCTGTGTATGTGTGTGCATGATCGTGTGTTTGTGTATGATTGGGTGTGTGTGGTGTGTCAGTATGCAGAGGGCAGGTATTGGGTTTATTCTCCTGTTCTCCAGCGGAGGAAGCTCAGCTCCTGCAGTGTCGTAAGTCAGCAGATCTGAACACCCAACAGCAGGACATCTCAAACCAGAAACAAACACAGTCACACTAGTGAGCCTTTACATTATGACCAGCCCGAGTGGGTTTGGCAACCGAACAGGGCTGTGTTTCCATCCAATAATATATATATACTGTATAGGAGGGCTAATAATTCTGACTTTAACTGCACATGACAGCTCATAACACTGATTACGATTACTTTGAATGCAAAACAAATGCACTGTCAACACTGTTCATGCAGTTTACAATGCAACATTAACATGAGCTCATCTTGGTTATCAGATGTCTTCTCACTGCGTACATCTTTACCACATTCACCTGTTATGATATTTACACATGCTGTAAAGTTTGCCACATCTACACTGCTGCGCGCTTCACAGTTTCTGCACTTCTTTGATGGTTTATCCACAAAACGTGTCAGCATCTACGCTGTAACAGATTTACAATCATTTAAAGATGCAGCGCTTACAGATAAGGGACTGTGACTATTAGGTACTGTAGGTGGTCAAAATGTAATGGCTCATTGGTTTAGATCATACTGTAGGTCTCAATCTCGATTTCTGGAGGGCCGCAGTTCTACACAGTTCTGCTCCAACCCTAATCATACACAGCTGATCCAAATAATCAAGGTGTTCAAGACTACTAGAGACTATTAAGCAGGTGTGAGTTGAAAGTGCTTGGAGCTGAACGATGTAGAGCTGCGGCTCTCTAGGAATTGAGTTTGAGACCACTAATATGGAGAGTTTAGATGTACACTAATATTATTTTAATGAATAATTTCTCAACACCCTGGTTTGGGAGTCTCTGCTGTAGACTTTAGCATTAGAGGTGATTTTAGGGTTCTGTTAGCATCACCTTTTGTGTTGTTGTCTTAAAATACAGTAGATCACTGTAGATTTTAGCCCCTGATGCACAAATTGCTGAATTCTGCTAGTGCTTTAGGTCACAGTTTATTTTGATGGTCTGTTTGATGAATTTAAGTTACATTGCATCTACATGCCAACTAATTCTCATTAGATTGTAAGTAGACTGGTAGGGTTTGGGTTGGTGTAAGTTGACATGTCCTTGCAAAGTTTCTTATAGTCAGTTAAATGTCTGCTAAAGGAGCATAACGACAGATATTAAGCAGACAGTCTTAAGGCCCGTGCACACCGATACGTTTTTTGCTTGCGTTTTCCGTTGACGTTTAACGCATGATGACTAAATAAAAGGCGTCAATGTGATCGTGCACACCAACACGCAAAACGGCAGGCGCAAAAGCATTATTTAAAAAAAAAAACGCCTCATGCTTGTTTTTATGTTTTGACGCGCCGCGTCAAAACCTTCTCCACCAATCAGATTGGCACTTTTGTTCACGTGCACGAAGCTGCTGAAGTTACAGTAAACAGCACTTGGAGGCGCTCAAGCGCAACACTGTCAATGCGAGCGCACATTGAAGAAGATGCCCAGAGGCGTGATGAACGTGGAGCTGCTTATTGCACTGGTGAACAATAATCATTTCCTCATCACTAGAGCTGGAGCTGCTGCTAGAACCATCCATAACAAGCGTCAAGTTTGTCTTCTTTCAAACAAAAAATGCCAAAGCAAAAAGAACTGCTAATTATTTTAAAGCCTTAAATTTTGTCTTTGAATAATTGTAATTTTTTTTTCTTTTTTTTATATTGTATTTATTTTGATGTCAATATAATGTTGTTATTGCCCTTGTATGTTCTATGTTCTAAAAAAAAAAAAAAAAAAAAAGACAGTATGCTCGGGCATTCTGTTTGAATGGGAAAACATCAAATTCTCCAAAACTACTTGCCAAGATTACAATTACATTACATATTACGAATAACCAATAAAATTAAACAACAACTCTCAAAAAAAAACAAAATTAAAAAAATAAACTTTGTCTTCTTTCTCTGTGTTACAAGCGGGTGTCAGGAGCTTAAAGTTGTGTAGCGCCATCTAACGTCAAGGAGTGATTTTGCATACTCTTCTGCTCGACGCCTGTGAAAATCGCTTGGGTTTGAATCCGGAAAAACGTCTTGGAAAACGCTGACGATAAACGCAAACGAAAAGCGTCCCGGTGTGTACGAGCCTTAATACTGAGATGAGCCATCAAAATAAAGTGTTTGGTTTGATTTGATTTATTTATTTTCGAACTGAAAAATCATACATAAAATATCTTCAACAAAAAATTATACATTTTAACATGGTCGAAAATGGAGCGAGATGAAGCACAAGCTTATTATTCTCCCACGCCATTACCACACACATCATTCGTCTATTACTTAAACTTATTTCTTCTTTAACTAGTGTCTTCTTTTTACATAAGACATATTTTATCCTTTCGGCATCTTTGACCTATTATATGTTTGATTCCATTTGTACATTTACATTTTATAACATAGACCCCAAAAAACAAAACAAAAACAAAGTACCACAAATAGCCAATAACTACAATTTCATCAAACCTTTCTCATTTTATGCTTTTCAATCACCTTCATCCTTACATTCCTTTAATAATATACATTTATACAACTTTTTCAATTGATTAATATCCTGACATTGTTTGAGAATCTGTTCTAGGCTGTTTCATAATTTCACACCACATACAGACATACACAAACTTTTTAAAGTTGTCCTTGTTTTTAACCTCCTAAAATTGTGTTCTTCTCTCAGGTTATACCCGACTTGTCTTTCTTCAAATAAAGTGTTACCGTGCTTTATGCATTGGATTAGTAGTAGTATACAGTTAGTTTTCATCATTGTAGTGTTTGTATTAGGGATGCAGTGAAATAAAAATAAAAAGTCTGTGCTGAAAATGGAAATTTTTCGATGCACTTGGCCAAAAAAAAAATGATTTTTGAGAATTATTTATTATTTTATTAAAGGGATAGTTCACCCAAAAATTTTATTTACTCTATTTACTCACCCTTAGTTGGTTCGAAATTACCTACATATTATTTAAAGAGATAGTTCACCCAAAAAAAAAAAATCACCATTTACTCTTCCTTGACTTGTTCCAAATCTTTAAGAGATTCTTTCTTCTGTTGAACACAAAAGCAGATATTTTGAAGAATGCTGGAAACATTGCCTTCCATAGTATTTATTTTTCCTACTATGGAAGTCAATGGTTACCGATTTTTAGCTTTCCTCAAAATATCTGCTTTTGTGTTCAACAGAAGAAAGAAACTCCTAATGGTTTGGAACAAGTGAATGTAAATGATGACAGAATTTTTACTTTTGTGTGAACTGTTCCTTTAAATATTATGTACATATAATTTTTTGTTTAAATTGAACTCAAGAACTTATATTATGCTGATTTCAGAAAACACAAACCAAAAAAAGCACGTTGTTGACTGTTACATTTTATTGACAATGAACAAGGCAAGAAGCATCATTTTACTGTATTCATTCATTCATTTTCTTTTGGCTTAGTCCCTTATTTATCAGGAATCGCCACAGTGGAATGAACCCCCAACTATTCCGGCATATGTTTTAACTAGGGCTGTCAATTGATTAAAAAAATTAACTAATTAATCACACTTTTTTGTGTGATTAATCATGATTAATCACGAAAAAAAATCCTAAATACAGGCATTGCAAATATAGAAATTGAAAAATTATAATAATAAAGTATTGAATACAAACAATTGTATT
>CAIGQZ010001210.1:3168582-3180686 GCA_903798205.1 Danio tinwini
TCAATTACTACAGTTGTTGTGTTACCATAGCAACTACAGAATTACTACCATAGATCAATTACCACAGTTGTTGTGTTGCCATAGCAACTACAGAATTACTACCACAGATCAATTACTACAGTTGTTGTTACCATAGCAACTATAGAAGTACTTCCACAGATCAATTACTACAGTTGTTGTTACCTTAGCAACTATAAAATTTCTACCACAGATCAATTACTATAGTTGTTGTGTTACCATAGCAACTATAGAATTACTACCAAAGATCAATTACTATAGTTGTTGTGTTACCATAGCGACTATAGAATTACTACCACAGATCAATTACTAGTTATTGTGTCACCATAGTAACTATAGAATTACCACCACAGATCAATTACTAGTTGTTGTGTTACCATAGCAACCATAGAATTACTACCACAGATCAATTACTATAGGTGTATATAGAATTATACTACAGACATTAATTCAAGTATTTATTAAAAAACACTACAGTATTTACTTTATATTCCTATTTTATTTTTTATATGGGTCATGATTTTTCTATTCTTCAAGCTGTACCTGCGAAAGCGCGGGCCTCATCGGTGGGCACGGCCCTCAGGTGCTGCAGGTCGCTCTTATTGCCCACCAGCATAATGACAATATTGTTGTTTGCATGATTTCGCAGCTCTTTCAGCCAGCGCTCAACATTCTTATAGGTCAGGTGTTTGGTAATGTCATACACCAGCAGCGCACCAACCGCACCACGATAAAACCTGCACACCAAACACACCGTCAAAAACACAGTCCACATCACAGCGTTCAGTTGTACTTTCTTTTACATTACAGGATTTTAAGAAGTCATTCTATTCATGACACTAAACCTCAATCATCCAGGTGTGTGACGATCCAACACGCTCTCGCAGCAATTCGTAACTTTTTGATTTGGTGGCTAATTTGTATGAATATGTATGATATCATTAGTACAATTTAGAACGATTTTGCTTATCCCCAATGATGGTTGGGTTTAGGGGTGGGGTTTGGTGCCATGCCTCCTTTTAAAAATTGCACATTTTCAACTCAAATAAATGACTTTGTATGAATCAGCCACTAGGCACTGCCTGTACTCACGGAAAAGTAATGGTTCTGAAGCGCTCCTGTCCTGTCATGTCCCAGATCTGTGCTTTTATAGTCTTTCTGTCCACCTCAATGATCCTGGAGACGAACTCCACTCCTATCGTGCTGTTGGTCTCCAGATTAAACTCGTTTTGTGTGAATCTCGATACCAGGTTACTCTTCCCAACACCTGAATCTCCAGTGAGAATGACTAAAAGCAGAAGCAGACCAACAGGCAGGTTTACTAAAGTCACACACACTAACAAAATCCAGAAACAAACAACAATAACTTTAGGGGTAATGTGTCAGTGTTACTAGGGGTGTAAAATGACACAGAGGTCACTATTTGGTACGCACCTCTGTTTTTAACGGTCACGGTTTGATACGATACGGTACAACAGGAATAAGCAACAAATCTCCAGTACTTACTTTTTCTGTTTATTTAGACCAGGCAAACTTTTTTTGTCACAATATTAAAATATTGAGCATTTAAGCCAAATAAATGCTCATCATCACACAGTGATCCTCATAATAACAGATAGATGTGCAGGCAGTAAATCACTGTTTTATGACTGTCTCAGTTTATTTGTGTGCATAATTAATGTGTCATCAATATAAACATTGCAGCTTTTTTATTAGCTTAGACTTGATCCCAGGCGGACTGATTAAGATTTCTGCACACTAGACACTTTGCAATAATCCTGTATATTTAAACTAATCAGGGCAATGCAGTAGGTAGTGCTGTCGCCTCACAGCAAGAACGTCGCTGGGTCGCAGATTTGAACCTCGGCTGGGCTGGGTCAGTTGGCTTTTCTGTGTGGAGTTTGCATGTTCTCCCTGCATTCGCGTGGGTTTCCTCCGGGTGCTCTGGTTTCCCCCTACAGTCCAAAGACATGCGGTACAGGTAAATTGGGTAAGCTACATTGTTCGTAGTGTATGAGTGTGAATGAGTGTGTGGATGTTTCCCTGAGATGGGTTGCGGCTGGAAGGGCATCCGCTGAATAAAATCGTGCTGGATAAGTTGACGATTCTTTCCGCTGTGGCGACCCCGGATTAATAAAGGGACTAAGCCAACAAGAAAATGAATGAATGAATGAATGAATAAACTAATCAGAGGACGACTGAGGATCTGCTAAAGCATGATGTATCAGACATGTAGCCAAAGGTCCGTGGCAGCGATTGGCGTGCGTCTGAGCCTGTAAACTTATTTACATTGAGTTATTAAATAACTTGCATATAATTCAATGTGTTTTTGTTTAAATCAGGGCTGTTTTGAGCAGTTCAACGTAGTTTGTTCTGATTAATGACATGTAATAAGAATATATAATTATAATCTTTAATGTTCAGTATAATCAGAATGACTTACACTTCAACACTAATTCCTCTTGAGCCTTTGGTTCAGGAGTGGAAATGATGCTAATGATTCTCACTGTGGAAACAAACAGATGATTTATAGTAAATATTGTAAAATAATACAAATGCTTTTCAAATCATATTGAACGACCTTGCCCACAGCACCATACCCAGGTGCATTATGGGAAATGGTTTAAAGTTGATTTATGTGTTATATTAGTTAAATACAGGGGCACATGGGAACCAGGGCATTTTGCTAGAGTCTGCCCAGCCCCAAATCCCTGGCCATAGGCAAGATCACCTTAGGGTAACACCCCTGGGGTGAGACAGTGAGGTAATCCTCATCCTGGCCCTTGGCACTCCTTCATGTAGACTACCCCATCATGGGGCGATGTGGGCCTTTATATTATCACTGCAAATTCCACTTGCCTCACCCTCATCTGAGACTGTTGCTGCTGGGTAGAGTGGAGCCAAAGTGTGCCAAAGCGGGAGCAGTTGCATTGCCTGCTGAGAGACTTTGTGGAGCAATACCTGCTCACCTGTCAGATGCAATTTCTGAGGCATGTAGTCAGTGAGAGCAGAGTTGCAACTGATGCAGAAAAGGTGGCTGTGGTGAAGAACTCTACATAAACACACAGTCCTGGGAAGACCTTGCAGCAGACCACCCAAAGTAAAGGTGCACCCTGACCAAACAGCTCAGGTCAGGTGAAAAGAACATGATGTGTGCATCCAAGGACAAGAAAATTTGTTGAAAGGTGCAGAACAACAAAAGCCAGGAAGCCACCTATTGATGCGACTTCTGCGGCAAAGAATGCCTCTCCCGTAATGGCCTCTTCAGCCACCAACGACGCTGTCTCAGACAATGAGTCATGCCTCAAGAGAAGAATTAGGATACGTCATCCATGGTCAAAACTGACCTGACTGAGGCCTACTAATACTAGTCAGTGGGAGCAGAGTTGCAACTGACCCAGGAAAGGTGGCTGTAGTGAAGAACTGGCCTCCACCAACCAACATCACTAAGATTAGGAGCTTCCTGGGCCTTGTTTCCTATTACAGAAATTTTGTTAGGGACTTTACAACCATCGCAAGCCCTTTGCATCAGCTGACAAATAAGGGCAGACATTTCAGCTGGTTAAAGGACTGTGCTGTGGACAGCAAAATGCTGCCCTTACTTATGCTCCTGTCCCCCCTGACTTCAGCCAGCCCTTCCTGGTGGATACTGTAATGTGGGGGTCACAGCTATACTTTGCAAGCAAGGAGAGACAGGAGAGCAAGTGGTAGTCTAATACAGTTGCAGCCTCTGCCTCCATCCAGAGAGGAACTACTGTGTCACTCGAAGGGAGTTGCTGGGGGTGGTCCTGGATGTCCATCACTTCAGGGCCTATTTATTTGGTACTAAGTTCACACTAAGAATTGACCATGCTAGCCTCACCAGGACGCTAAATTTCTGGTAGCCAAAAGGGCTGGTGGCAAGGTGGTTGGAAATACTACAAGAATATGGCTTTGAAATTCAGCACAGACCAGGAAGGCTGCATGTTAATGTTAACGCTTTCTCCAGATGCCTATGCCTCACTGACAAGTGCCGATACTGTGGACGGCAAGAAGAAAAAGAACTTGGACCATTGGCACCAGCAGCAGGGCTGGATGACATTGGCGGAGATGGAGAGATGTTTACAGTTGAGCAGCTGCACCAGCAGCAGGCCACTGATCGAGTGTGGTGAAGTGTTGGTTGGAAGCTCGAGTACGTCCAGACTGGCCAGCTGTCTCATCGAAGGGACCTGATATTGAGGCGCTTTACTCTCAGTGGGGCAGCCTGGAACTCCATGATGGCGTGATCTACAGACAGTGGCAGGCCCCAAGAGGGGGAATCGACCGCCTGCAACTCCTTGTTCCTTACACTCTTTAGTCAGAGGTGCTCTGATGGGTGCTTGGGGCAGTGGGTTCCAGCCACTTCTGGAACTCCAAGACTGTGCACTGGTTGTGGCAGAGGTTTTACTGGCTGGGGTGCTACCATGATGCAGAGCTACATGTACACTGCGGTGATGACTGCACAGTGCAGAAGGGACCCAGCCAATGCTCTCAAGCACCATTGCAGCAGTACTTGGTTGGGGCACTGGTGGAAAGGATTGGGGTGGACATCTTGGTCCCTTTCCCATCACAGAGGCCAGCAACTATATTGTTCTAATTGCCATGGATTGGATTACAAAGGGGCCAGAGGCATATGATGTGCTGGACCAAAGCACTTCCACATCTGCACATGTAACCACCTATGCCACTCCTTCCGCATAGGAGTCGGTTGCTCTACCAAGGAGGCTAAAGACCATGGCCTCTAGCGTCTGTCGCTAGAGCACCTTTAGAGATCAGAGGAATGAGGGTTACCTGCACAGCACTCCACTAGCTGGCCTCCGTTACACTCACCCCCCTAAACCTCACTCCCATCCGAGTCACGGCACCAATGTAACCCTGCCGATCCTACGCCACC
Source organism: Danio tinwini (assembly GCA_903798205.1). Classification (NCBI taxonomy): domain Eukaryota; kingdom Metazoa; phylum Chordata; class Actinopteri; order Cypriniformes; family Danionidae; genus Danio; species Danio tinwini. Next base: position 3,173,513 of record CAIGQZ010001210.1, read on the forward strand.
CAACACGATCTGAGGTGGTATCGAACTGGCGACCTTCCGCATGGGAATCGGTTGCTCTAACAAGGAGGCTAAAGACAATGGCCTCTAGCGTCTAGAGCACCTTTAGAGGTCAGAGGAATGAGGGTTACCTGCACAGCACTTCACTAGCTGGCCTCCGTTACACACAGTGACTAGTGGATGAAATGGTCGCTGGGTTTAGGGTGTTAGATGAACTTCACAGTGACCAGGGGTCTGGACTGGTTGAGCGGTTTAACCACACATTGGCCACCCAACTTGCCATGTTGACCATCTTGTGAGCACACAGAACAGCAAAAGTCAAGTCGGTACACTCCAGGGAGTTTGGGAGGGAGCTCCGTACACCAAAGGACTTGGTGTTTGGGGCACCTCCTGAGCCAGAAATAGATGACTACATCAGGCAGCTAAAGGAACATCTGGACGTGGTCTATCAATTGGCAAGGGAGATTCTGAAGGATGCTGGAGCTCGTCAGAAGTGGATGTATGACGTCCAGGCTCACAGGCCTACCTTTGCGCCTGGGGATAAAGTGTGAATTTTTTGCCCCCAGAGGAAGCAGGTGTTGTCACCCAAACTGACTCTTCATTGGCAAGGGCCCGGGAAGATCTTGAACCAAATCTGGTGGTGGTCTTTCAGGTCCGAATGCCTGGTGATACATCACCATCAATGAGGGTGGTTTGTAAAGAAAGCACCCCAGTGGTATGGTACTGTTAAGGGCTGTTCAGTTTTGCGCTCAGAATTAAAATGCTAACAGATAATTCTGCCTCCTGATTATTCTTTCAGTTCTCTCATAGACACTCATGGTTGTGTGATGTATGGGCCATGAGTGTTCTGCTGGCTTTCCAAATCAAAGAAAGTTGTGTGCTATAGTTGCTAGCACCCCGCTGGCTACTTAGAGTAGTCATACAGGTTGTTTTAGCTCCAGTCATACTCACGTACACCCAGTTGTTACAATGTGATACATGTGAGGAAATGTAAAGCATACCTCTGCTAGATATGGTCTTCATCTCCTCTGTGCAGAACTGCTGCAGTTTGTCTCTCAGACAAGACACAGATTCAGCAAGTTGATCAAAAGCAGGTGGAGAGTTGATGATAAAGCTGGATGAGTCTATAGATCCAGGAGGGACAGAGAGAGACTGGAAACTCTACACAGACACAACAGAAACAGCAGCTGAAGACACACAAACACAATCTCTGCTCCACATGCTCTTCCACTGTCCTGTGTGTCACCTGGAGGAAATGGATGTGATCTTCTGTGTGTGAAAGCTGCTCCAGCTCAGCGTTTCTCCTCCTCAGATCATTGATCTCCTGCTCCAGTCGCTCCAGTCGTTCTTCAGCTCCACTCACTGCAGTCTTTTCTCCATCTCTGATCATCTGCGTGAGCTCCGAGCGGCTTCTCTCAATCCAGCAGATGAGCTGAGTGAAGATCCTCTCGGTGTGGTCCACTGCGGCCTGTGCAGAGTGCTGTCAGACACACACACACACACACACACACACACACACACACACACACACACACACACACACACACACACAGAAGCATTGGAGTCTGAAAGGCCTCTTCAGCTGCTGTTCTTCTGCTCAAACTCACCTTGTGAGTCTCCACAGCCTCTCTCAGCTTCTCCAGCTCCTTCTGTCTCTCCTGGAGTCTCTGCTGGAAACTGCTCTGGGTTTCCTCCAGCTCACTCTGTGGGATGCACAGTTTACAAGAGTTAAATATTTATCACTGCAAAGTTGTAATTATGAATGGGAACCAAATATTTACGAAATTAGAAAACATGTCAGATGCAATATAGTGCATGAGTGCTGCACATTTTATCAAATTAAAGGTGCCACATAATGTAATTCTGGATATACCTATCTATAGATCCTCTCAGGATGGCGCCGCGGATGGCTGCCTCGGTGTGGAGCTCTCCAGTGTTTGCACTATTTCTGTTAGTCTGTCCTGTTTTATGTTTATCAAACACGATCAGTTATACCAGGGATGAGCTGCTGAACATTCGCCAGTGCACACCAACTAATCACCAACTGGATTTTGATTTCTCTGGCGTTTTGCGGAACATTGTCATCGGCGGAGCAGCTGCTTTGTGGAAGAAATACAAGACCCGGCTGCGTGGAAAAAGAGCTGGCGCGCTCGTCAGGCTGAGACAGCGCGGCTTCAGAACAGCGCTGCCTAGCATCCATCTAGCGAATCTCCGCTCGCTTCCTAACAAAATGGACGAACTACTTCTGCTCTCACGCAAAAACAAGAACTTTAACAACTCTGCTGCACTGTGTTTCACAGAAACCTGGCTGAACGAAGCCATTCCGGACAGCGCATTACACTTACCGGACTTTCAGCTGTACAGAGCAGATCGCGATACGGAGTCAACGGGCAAAACACGCGGTGGTGGGACATGCTTTTACATCAACAGGAGATGGTGTATGGATGTAACTGTGTTAAAGAAGATGTGCTGTCCTGATGTGGAAGCGCTTTTCATTTTCTGTAAGCCGTTTTATGCACCGCGGGAGTTCTCCTCGTTCATTCTCGTCTGTGTTTACATTCCACCACAAGCACACGTGAGGACTGCGTTACAACAGCTGTCTGATCTGATCACAGAGACTGAACAACGACACCCGGACTCTGCTTTTATCATTCTCGGTGACTTTAATCAGGTAAAACTCACACACGAGCTGCCTAAATTCAAACAGCACATCACATGCCCCACCAGAGACAATAACATTTTGGATCATTGCTACACCACAATAAAGGATGCATATCGCTCTGTCGCCAGAGCAGCTTTAGGACTCTCCGACCATTGCCTGGTTCATCTTATACCAACTTACAGGCAAAAACTTAAAACTACTAAGCCAGTATTAAGGACTGTTAAGAGATGGACCAACGACACAGAGCAGGTCTTACAAGCCTGTTTTGAATGCACTGATTGGAGTGTTTTTGAAGCTGCAGCCACCGACCTGGACGAGCTCACAGAGACTGTAACCTCATACATCAGTTTCTGTGAGGAGTTATGCATCCCTACCAGGACCTACTTATCATTTAACAATGATAAACCATGGTTTACACCAAAACTTAGACAGCTTCGTCATGAAAAAGAGGATGCCTACAGGAGCGGGGACAGGATTTTATACAATCAGGCCAGGAACACACTGACAAAGGAGATTGGTGTGGCCAAGAAAAGCTATGCCAAAAAGCTGCAAAACCAGTTTTCTGCCAACGACCCTGCATCAGTATGGAAAGGCCTGAAAGACATCACAAATTATAAAACGCCATCCCCCAGTATCGACAGCAACAAACATCTTGCAAACGAGCTGAATATTTTCTATTGTAGATTTGACACCTCTGACCAGACACCTCACACCCACCCGGATCATCTCCCTACACAGCCATCAACACCTCCAGCCATCTCCCTCTCACCCCCTGCACTTCAGATCAGTGAGGATAATGGGCATCAGATCCTCAGTAAACAGCCATCAACACCTCCAGCCATCTCCTTCTCCACCCCGGCACTTTAGATCAGTGAGGATAATGGGCATCAGATCCTCAGTAAACAGCCATCAACACCTCCAACCATCTCCTTCTCCACCCCAGCACTTCAGATCAGTGAAGATAATGTGCGTCAGATCTTCAGTAAACAGAGGAGACGAAAAGCACCAGGTCCAGATGGTGTTTCACCAGCCTGTCTAAAAACCTGTGCGGACCAACTGGCTCCCATTTTCACACAGATCTTCAACAGATCACTGGAACAGCGCAAAGTTCCATCCTGCTTCAAATGCTCCACCATCATCCCAATACCAAAGAAACCAAAGATCACAGGACTCAATGACTACAGACCTGTTGCCTTAACATCTGTGGCCATGAAGTCATTCGAAAGACTGGTGCTAGCTTATCTGAAGGACATCACTGGACCTTTGCTGGACCCCCTGCAGTTTGCCTATAGAGCAAACCGGTCTGTGGATGATGCAGTCAACATGGGACTGCATTATATCCTAGAACATCTGGACAAACCAGGGAACTACGCAAGGATACTGTTTGTGGACTTCAGTTCTGCCTTTAACACCATCGTCTTATCACTGCTCGAGAACAAACTGACCCAGCTGTCTGTCCCTAGCTCTGTCTGTCAATGGATCACCAGCTTTCTGACAGATAGACAACAGCTAGTCAGAATGGGCAAAATCACATCCGACAGCTGCACCATCAGCACTGGTGCCCCCCAGGGATGTGTTCTCTCCCCACTGCTCTTCTCCCTGTACACAAACGACTGCACTGCAAAAGACCCCTCCATTAAGCTCTTGAAGTTTGCGGATGACACTACTGTTATCGGCCTCATCCGGAACGGTGACGAGTCTGCATACAGACAGGAGGTGGAGCGGCTGGCTTTATGGTGTAGATACAACAACCTGGAGCTGAACACGCTCAAAACAGTGGAGATGATAGTGGACTTTAGGAGAAACCCCCCTGCACTCCCCCCACTCACCATCATGAACAGCACTGTGGCTGCAGTAGAGTCATTCAGGTTCCTGGGCACCACCATCTCTCAGGATCTGAAGTGGGACATTCACATAGACTCCATTGTAAAGAAAGCCCAGCAGAGACTGTACTTCCTTCGTCAGCTGAGAAAGTTCAACCTGCCACAGGAGCTGCTCGTACAGTTCTACTCAGCTGTCATCCAATCCATCCTCTGCACTTCAATCACCGTCTGGTTCAGCTCAGCTGCCAAAACCGACCTCCGTAGACTACAGCGAATAGTCCGGACTGCTGAATGAATCACTGGCACTACCCTTCCCACACTTCAAGAACTGTACTCTTCCAGAGTGAGTAAAAGGGCTCGTAAAATCACTCTGGACGCCTCACACCCAGCACACTACCTGTTCGAACTGTTACCGTCTGGTCGGCGCTACAGAGCACCAAGCACAAAAACAGATAGACACAGGAAAAGTTTCTTTCCTCAGGCCATCTACCTCATGAACAGTTAAATATTCCCCTACTGTGCAATAAACGTGCAATACTTTCTCATACGCACTTGTACACAGCACCTTATAACCTGTATATTTACAACATATCTGTACATACATTCAACATCCAGATCTTTTTGACTAACTGCATCTCTGTTTAATGTTTATTGCCTTTTCTTTTCTTGTATTTAATTTTGTGTTGTCACTCGTCACTTTATGTACACTGAAAGCTTCTGTTGCCAAAACAAATTCCTTGTGTGTGTGAAGCACACTTGGCAATAAAACTGATTCTGATTCAATTCAATTCAATTTAATTAAATTCAATTTACCTTATTTTCTCTAGCACTTATACAATGTAGATTCTGTCAAAGCAGCTTCACATAGAAGATTATAGTGAATTGAAACAGTGTCAGTTCAGTTTTCAGTGTTTAAGTTCAGTTCAGTTTAGCTCAGTTCAGTGTGGTTTAATAATCACTACTGAGAGTCCAAACACTGAAGAGCAAATCCATCAATGTGCAGCTCTACAGATCCCGAACCATGCAAGCCAGAGGCGACAGCGGCGAGGAAAAAAACACCAATTGGTGTAAGTTAAGATTAAAAAAAAAACCTCGAGAGAAACCAGGCTCAGTTGGGCACGATCATTTCTCCTATGGCCAAACGTCTTGTGCAGAGCTGCAGTCTAGGCGCAGGAAGCTGGACCTCAGCGAAGACTCGTCTGTCCTTGGAGCGTCACAGGAATCAGTCTCATGCTCTCCACTCTTCCATGACCACCACAGTAAGTACTACCGGATACCCCCTCTGACTCGAAATAAACCCATATCCTGAGTTATTCAGTTACTAGAACAGTACACTGACACATCTGCTGTGAAAAAAGAGACCTGATGATGATGAGTGCGAGCCGACTGTCTGTTCCCTCGCTGCACGCTCTCTCCTTGAGTGTGTGATTCAACCTGACCAAGGTCATTTTTATTCCGCAATATAATTTGTAAAAGCCAATTAAGCAGGGTAAAAAGTAACTCATTTTATTAAAAGTAACTCAAATAATATTATTTAATTTTGAAAGTAATGTGTTACTGTTGGCGCCTAGTGGTTACTGCGTCGACATACATTATAGCACCCAGGTGCGAGTTTGATTCCCGACTTGCCGATCCTTCTCCTATCTCTACTCCCCACACTTTCCTGTAAATCTCCACTGTGCGTTACTTGTTACTTTGGAAAAGTAATATTATCACGTAACGTGTTACATATAACACATTACCCCCAACACTGGATATGTCATACCGTGAGCTTTAAACATCACTGTTTCCTTATTCTCATGTAATTCTCATAAGTAAAACCCAGTGAAAAACAGACCTATCAGAACACAGTTGTTATGTTGCACACTGGACTGTTAATTAGTATGCCTCAGGCTGCATTTGATTGGCCACAATGTTTCCTAGTGAGATTACAACAGTTATCATTCATTTATTTTTCCTTCGGCTTAGTCTCTTTATTAATCCACCACAATGGAATGAACCGCCAACGTATTTAGCATATATTTTATGCAGCGGATGCCCTTCCAGCAGCAAGCCAACACTGGGAAACACTCATACACTCTTACATTCACACACATACACTACGGCCAAGTTAGTTCATCAGTTCCCCTATAGTGCATGTGTTTGGACTGTGGTGGAAACCAGATCACCCGGAAGAAACTCACACAAACACAGGGAGAGCAAGCAAACTCCACACAGAAATGCCAACTGACCCAGCCGAGACTTGAATCAGTGACCTTCTTGCCGTAAGGTGATCGTGCCACCCACTGTGCCACCGTGACGCCCAACAGTGATAATTTTCCTCCATTTTGTTTATTTACACTTATTTAAAACTTGCTATGTATGTGTGACTCTTATTTTGAAAACCGCAAAGGAAGGAAGAGTAAATCTTTACACTCGCTAAGCAAACAAGAACAAGAGCTGAATGCCGTCCATTGAACACACTGTACTTTAGACCCCTCATTTAAGTGTTTTCATTTCTGTAAAACATTAAATATGACAACACCCTGACCAAAGTCTATTACACATGCCTGTTGGAGAGAATATCGGAAAAACAGGTTCCAAAAAGTGCAGAAATAATATAGAGACATTATTAATTATTGGATATAAGTGTGTTCATACCTGTAGTTCAGTCCTCTCTGCTGCGGCTGAAACAGTGTCATGGTTTTTGTGT
>CAIGQZ010001210.1:3247083-3261186 GCA_903798205.1 Danio tinwini
AGTCATAATTCTAATATATAAAGTCATAATTCTGAGTTATAAAGTCATAATTCTAATATATAAAGGCATAATTCTGAGATATAAAGTGATAATTCTGAGTTATAAAGTCATAATTCTGAGATATAAAGTCATAATTCTGAGATATACAGTATATATATGCAAATGGCGCGATTTATCCGTGCGTACCGCATCAGGTCTGAACACAGCATCAGGGGTCGCCACAGCAAAATAATCCGCCAACTTATCCAGTATATGTTTTACACAGCGGATGCCCTTCCAGCTGCAACCCACTGGGAACCACCAATACTCTCTCACATTCACACACACAGTCATACACTACGGCCAATTTAGTTAATCAATTCCCCTATAGCACATGTTTTTGGACTGTGGGCAGCACCCGGAGGAAACCAACACCAACACGGGGAGAACATGCAAACTCAACACAGAAATGCCAACTGACCCAGCTGGGACTCGAACCAGCGACCTTCTTGCTGTGAGGGGACAGTGCTAACCACTGAGCCACCGTCTTACTGTTATTGATATACAATCTAAAAAAAGTGTATTATTATATCAGGAAAAAATTGCTAATATTGTGATTTGGCAAATATGGACAAACCCAACATTGGGTAAACTTTTTTAATTAAATTTAAATGATTACTTTTAACCCAACTGTTTTTTCCCCTCCATTTTTGACTCAGAAAAGTGTTAAAGTAAATACAACACTTTTAAATAATAATAAAAAATGACCCAGTCTTGTGGATAACCCCTACATTGTGCACATTTTTAAAAATAAATGTACATTTATTTTTTTTTTTTTAACCCAAGGTTTTTGTTTTTCCATATCTGACCCAGCGTTGGATTACAACACACTCTTAATAATGCTAGGCTGATGTTCACACAGGCCTTGTGCTTTAATATTCCACACGGATGCTGTGCTGAAGAGGTGACCTGATTTATTTCTCTTTTATGTGTCCGTTATTGATCCACAATGTTTTGAGATCCTGATCGACCCAGATTTTATGCGTTCTGTCTTTCTCTTTATTCACAGAGCGGCGTCTGCTCTCACGATCCTGCTGGAAATAGCAGCTTTTCTCTGTCCTGGCGAGCGAGGACACCTGAATATGACGTGTGTGTGTGTGCGTGTGTGTGTTTTCTAGCGGTCTGGAGTCCTCTTGTTTGAAATCAGAAGATGATGTGGACATTTCTGCTAATATTTGAGGTTCGACATGCTCTTGCACTCGTTTGATTCTCATTGCAATTGAAAGAAACTGGTTAAACTGATAAAAAAATCCTTTTCTTGAAGTTTTTGTCTTGATTCTAGTTCATTCATTCATTTGTTTTCCTTCAGCGTAGTCCCTTTATTAATCAGGAGTCACCACAGCGGAATGAACCGCCAGCTTATCCAGCATATGTTTTACACAGCGGATGTCCTTCCAGCTGCAACCCATCACTGGGAAACACCCATACACTTTTGCATTCACACACACACACACTCATACACTATAGGCCAATTTAGTTCATCAATTTATCAACATGGCAAGAACATGCAAACTCCACACAGAAATGTCAACTGGCCCTGCCAGGGCTCGAACCAGCAACCTTCTCGAACTAGGCGACAGTGCTAAACACTGAGCCACCGTGTCACACGCTTTTACTTCAGATATCTCAAAACTTTTAAATCAAGAAACATTTTCTAGAAAAGCAAACAATAATGTCTTGTTTTCAGAAATATGTCAATAACGGTGGCTCAGTGGTTAGCACTGTCACTGCACAGCAAGAAGGTCGCTTGTTCCAGTCCTGGCTGGGTCAGTTGGCATTTCTGTGTGAAGTTTGCATGTTCTCCCCGTGTTGGCGTGGGTTTCCTCCAGGTGCTCCAGTTTCCCCCACAGTCCAAACACATGCGCTATAGGAGAGTTGGGTAAAACTAAATTGGCCGTAGTGTATGACTGTGTGTGTGTGAATGAGTGTGTATGGGTTTTTGCCACTACTGGATTGCAGCTGGAAGGGCATCCGCTGTGTAAAACATATGCTGGATAAGTTGGCGGTTCATTCCACTGTGGCGACCCCTGATGAATGAAAGGACTATACGAAGGAAAATGAATGAATATATATATATATATATATATATATATATATATATATATATACAGTATATAAATATAATACAGGGCTGCACGGTGGCATGATCACCTCACAGCAAGAAGGTCGCTGGTTCGAGCCTCGGCTGGGTCAGTTGGCGTTTCGGTGTGGAGTTTGCATGTTCATCCTGTGTTCGTGTGGGTTTCCTCTGGGTGCTCCGGTTTCCCCCACACGTTCAAAGACAGGCTGTATAAGTGAATTGGGTATGCTAAATTGTCCGTAGTGTATGTGTGTAAATGAGAGTGTATGGGTGTATCCCAGTGATGGGTTGCAGCTGGAAGGGTATCCACTATGTAAAACATATGCTGGATGAGTTGGTGGTTCATTCCGCTGTGGCAACCCCTGATTAATAAAGGGACTAAGCCGAAGGAAAATAAATTAATGAATACATATATATATATATATATATATATATACAATTACTTTTTATATAAATATTATAGATATTAAGATATCAAGATTTCTCCAGAAGACAGGTGTGAGATTATGTTTTACAAAGCGGATACCCTTTCAGCTGCAACCCAGTACTGGGAAACACCTATACACTCTTGCATTCACACTCATACACTATGGCCAATTTAGTTTTACCCAATCCCCCTATAGCGCATGTGTTTGGACTATGGGGGAAACCGGAGCACCCAGAGGAAACCCACGTCAGCACGGGGAGAACATGTCAGCGAACTTCTTGCTGTGAGGCGACAGTGCTAACCACTGCGCCACCGTGCCGCCCATGAAAACTCAACTTTTTAGTTACAATACATTGCTTTTGTAAATAGAATTCCTCATGAAGTAACAGAAGAAAGGGTCCCAAATCTTGTGAAATTGTCGCCTTTTAAAATACTCATTCCAAGTGCAGAGTGGATATCAATTCTTCAAGCAACATTTTCTTTTTCTGTTTTAGATGCATTTAACCCTGGCAGGAATCTCTGTTTGCCCTCTGTTTGATTTATTTATCTATTTATTTATTTATTTAGCTCAGTTTGAGTTCAACTTTTGGGTGGCGCAGTAGGTAGTGCTGTCGCCTCACAGCAAGAAGGTCGCTGGGTCAGTTGGCGTTTCTGTGTGGAGTTTGCATGTTCTCCCTGTGTTCGTGTGGGTTTCCTCCGTGTGCTCCGGTTTCCCCCACAGTCCAAAGACATGCGGTACAGGTGAATTGGGTAGGCTAAATTGTCCGTAGTGTATGATTGTGAATGAGTGTGTATGGATGTTTCCCAGAGATGGGTTGCGGCTGGAAGGACATCCGCTGCATAAAACATGTGCTGGATAAGTTGGCGGTTCATTCAGCTGTGGCAACTCCTGATTAATAAAGGGACTAAGCCGAAAAGAAAATGAATGAATGAGTTCAACTTTTTTTAAATGAGAAATATTGCTTTAGTGATTACTGAAATAAAATACTTTCTTTTTCTGCTTTAGCTGCATTTAACCCTGCATTTAACCCCTAATCTTTGTTTGCTCTCTGTGTGATTTTTGATTAATTAATTAATTTAATTAGTTTTGGTTTAAGTTCAACTTTTTCAAAAGGATAAATACTGCCTCAGTGACTAGCTGAAATAAAACAAGTTTCTTTTTCTCTTTTAGCGGCCTTTAACCCTGGCAGGAGTCTCCGTTTGCTCTCCATGTGATTGATCTCAGTGCGATGCAGGAGAAACAGGGATTTTAAGACGATCTCATGTGCTTTTCTTGAAGTGAATATGAGTGAAAGTCCTTTCATGGAGTACAATCTGCCCTCGTCTCTGGCCCCTGTTTCAGACCCCGGGGCCACAGCAGGCCTCCTGCTGGCTCCGGACAGCGAGCAGAGCACGGCGCTCTGTTTTGTGGGTCTCCTGCTGCTGTTTTTGGTGTTTTTACTGGTGCGCTGTTTCCGGATTCTCCTGGACCCATACAGCAGCATGCCGTCCTCATCCTGGTCAGATCATAAAGACGGACTGGAGAGAGGACAGTTCGATTATGCACTGGTGTAGATGCTGCTCTGTCGGAGAAATAAAACTAGTCTACACTGTAGAAAATATTCGAAAATTAGCAGTTTTCTATACTTTGTGATTCACGTTTTTTTGTTACCCACATTTATTACATATAAATTGCATTATGGGAGCTTGATCTTTCTTCCAACAACTTTTCAAGAGTTCACACTTAGCTGATGATTGATTATAAAGCTTGTTTGGCATGCTGTCCCGGGAGAGAGCCCTGAGCTCATAAGATCCTCGAGCCCGGGGCTCCCTCCCGTTTGCAATGTGAGAGGGGAGTTTGAGCTCAGGTAGATCTCGAGAACTCCCCTGCTGTAATAGCGAATGAACAGATAGTGATTGCTTATAAGATATAACTTCTTACTAGGAGCATGTCTATGCTGCCAATTTAGATTAGTCAATAACCTTAAGTTGCATGTTTTCGGACGGTGTGAGGAAATCGGGGAACCCGGGGGGAAACCCAAGTGAGCACGGGGAGAACATGTAAACTCCACACAGAAACATTGGCTGGCTTGGTAAGGACTAGAACCAGTGACGTTCTTACTGTGAGGCAACAGTGCTAACCACTGGGCCACCGTGCCACCCATCTAGGAAAGGAGGAAGAGGGGTGGAAGGGGGGATTCTTCAAAACGAAGATGGCTGTGATTTAGAACCTAGGGTATTTATAGTGGCTTAGGAATCATCTGATTGGTGAATCATGAATTGAATAATGCGGGGCCGGCTGCAAGCAATCATAAGCACGTGATCCTCTCGAAATTAGTTTATAAATAAACTTCACTTAACTTTGCCAAGTTTGAAAAAAGTGACTTTTATTGACATGTGTAATAGTCTGCAGTGCTATATTGTTTGTGTTGGTGTTGTATATTACGCTACAAACATGTTCTATTATTTTACAGACTTGTTTCTCTAGATATTATTTCTTATATGTTATATTATGTTATAACTACTAAAATGTCAATTAAAGTAACTTTGTTAAATAGTAGAGTTGACTTTACAACATCAAAAGTGGACAGAGCAGAGATCAACATCCCATAATGCAATTCACAATCTTAAACGGAAAGCACTCATGAATCACAAAATACAGACACTGTTCATTAACAGATATTATTTACAGTATATTTTACCTCCAAAGAGAAAAGGTACATTTGAATTATTACTATTGTTAGTAATGATGATAATTTGATTGAATCATATTATACAGTGCTCAGCATAAATCAGCACACCCCCTTTTGAAAAGGAATATTTTTATCAGTTTCTCAGTGAATATCTTTGGTGCGTTTAAACAAAACATATTTAATAAACAGTTATGTTCAGTTTTTCTCAGCTGCTTTGGTGCATTTCTTACACTATTTACTTTTGCACAACAGTTCATGCATTTCTCAAAGCAATTAGTACAAACTGCAAAGCCTAGTTGATAACCGGTAAAAGCGTGTCACTTATTCAAAATGGAGAGCTCATTCCTCAAAAGCAAGTATTGATGTCAATGACAGTGTCAGTGTCATCAAAATGAAAAGTCCTGACACTATGGTTTATGAACAAGATAGTCAAATGGCTTTGTCCTGTTTTCATTATGACACTTTACTCTGCATTTTATCCAATGCAAAAAAGCCAGATTTTGGTGACACGTCCTGAAAATGCTCAAGACAGCACTATCTACTATTTACACAACCATTTAAAAACTACAGTAAAGTTAGACATCACTGCATTTAGTGAGGAATCTGAGTACAAGACACTGAATATGTGTGTTTCACATGTTTACTGCAGATGCTCCTTACAGTTTTATTTTATTCACAGCATTGTGTAGAAGAATAAATACACCCTAAAGGGCGTCACACACCGGATGCGCCACGGCACGTTGAAAGTAGCGCACACCAGACGCGCACATTCGCATGCTATTTAAAACTAAACTAATCAGATGGCGCTCTGTGGCGCGGCAGAAATATGAACAGTGCCCTGAGTCGTGGCTGGGCGCCGCCGACTTGCGGTGCCGGTGTGTGTACTCTGATTGAAACCTATGTTTAGAATTTTGATATGCGTGGCGCTGCACCAAGCGGCGCTTCTGGTTTGCGACCTGCTTTATTTACAACAAACATAAACTTTCTTTGGGTAGAGCTGTGCACAACTGTAAACAATACTGCAGTACATATTGAACTGAACCTACAACATATACAGGTCTGTAAATCATTCATCAAATGGTTCAATTCAGAAGACATTTTCAGGAAGTATTATTTTTAATATAAAATTAGCTTGACAGATTTTGACAACTAGTTCAACATTTTTGTATGTTATGAGTAGGCCCACACGGAATCTGTGCATGCATATTTTTCAACAGATTTTTAGCCAATCATTATGTCTGTTTATTTACTTGAGTAAATGTGTGTAAATCTAAATTTATTCAGTTTTTTTATTAATTACAGTAATATTATAGCTAATATGAAAATGTTCATTTGATTTATGTACAATGCAGTTTGTACAAGTAACAGTCATATTTTCTGTCTTTTAGTAGATATATTATGAGAGACTTGCTTTGTTTACCAAATAAAGTGAATCTAACTGGATTTGCATTTTAAATATTAAATGAAAGTTAAAAATGTATTATTTTTTATTTCACATATTAAGGTTTTAGTTATGATACTCCCAAAATAACCCAGCAGAAATCCACAGATTTTTACCAAAATCCTCTACAGAAATGGCAAAAAGCATCCACAGATTCCGTCTGGCCCTAGTAATGACTCCAGTAATGACATGAAGACTATTAGTTTTATATATAATGACTATTCAGCATCCACAAGTTTAGTTCATTTTGACTGACATGACATAAGCAAATGATAATGTTATAAAACAGCAGATAGTATGAAAGCAGTTGATGCATGTCCAAAAGCATTCGCAATTTGTTGGAAGGAATGAGAAACTGCTACTATGATGTGCACAAATGACTAATTGTTTTGAGAAATGCATTAACTGTTGTGCAAATCTAAATAGTGTTGTGAGAAGATAAGAGTTTGTCACTGAATATCTTTAGGAATGAAAATTTAATACATTTAAATACTAATGAGGTGTTCCAAAAACTAATTAACCAACTTAACTTTATATACTTTAGATTTCTCTTAATTTATCTTAATTAAAATGTTGATATTTTGCCGAACATATTAATTTGGGTGTACTAATTTTTTGCACAAGTTATTTTGTTAAAATTAACTCCAGTTTTGGCTTTGGTATGATTAATCTATTGTATATATGAGCAATATCATTATTAATATTGGGTTTATACTGTTGCAATCAGAATTATTGAACCCCCTTTTAATTTTTTTTTCTTTTTTTAAATATTTCCCAAATGATGTTTAACAGAGCAAGGAAATTTTCACAGTAGGTCTGATAATATTTTTTTCTTCTGAAGAAAGTCTTATTTGTTTTATTTTGGCTAGAATAAAATCACTTTTTAATTTTTAAAACCCATTTTAAGGTCAAAATTATTAACCCCTTTAAGCTAGATTTTTTTCGATAGTCTACAGAACAAACCATCATTATACAATAACTTGCCTAACTACCCTAACCTGCCTAGTTAACCTAATTAACCTAGTTAAGCCTTTAAATGTCACTTTAAGCTGTATAGAAGTGTCTTGAAAAATATCTAGTCAAATATTATTTACTGTCCTCATGTTAAAGATAAAATAAATCAGTTATTAGAGAAGAGTTATTAAAACTATTACGTTTAGAAATGTGTTGAAAAAATCTGCTCTCCGTTAAACAGAAATTGGGGAAAAAATAAACAGGGGGGCTAATAAATCAGGGGGTTGAATAATTCTGATTGCAACTGTACAACAGTTCAACAGCACAATCGTGTGTATAAAAAAGAAAATAATACACAGAGAGTCTAAAAACCCTTTTTTATGAGGAACTACTTTCCTCCGCCCTTCATTCACATCTGCAGCTGACGTCAAAACAGCAGAAACTGTTGCTTATTCACCAACGTCACTTTAGAGCTAGTGTAAAGTGATGACAAAACAGGTGATTTTGCTCAAATTTTAAGATTATAAAGCTGAAGGGCAGTCTACAGAGATATCTTCCTTCAGTATTATGGTCTATTATTGTCTAGTATTTCTCTGCTGCAATCAAGATATTACAATAATAAACCCTGAAAAAAGCAGCATAATCAATACCAGATTGCTGTTGTGTTTGCGATAAGGAAAACGCTAAACACATGCGGGCATTTCTTCTTTCTTTCTGCCAACACAACACACATTCCTGATATGAGAGTTTTATCTCACACACAATACACTACAATTACATTGTATAAATACAGCACTACAACATACAAAAGAGAGAGATCGAGAATATCACTTACCTCTTTAATAATGATTTGATCAGCTGTAGTTTAAAACTATGCTGTATTTTTCCTCCTCTAAGGGCTTATTATGCAGCCTCTGTCTCCATCTAGTGGATGGACAACATTAGTCTTTGCTCAGTATGACAGGCTAATGGCTGCCATCACACTGTCTCTAAGAAATTATAAATATTTTAAAATAGGCACTATCCTTATAAATAAACTGCATAGATGCGATCTAAACAACTACATTCTCGAATAAAAAAAGCCAGCTGCAATACTTGTCAAACTGTAGAGTGTTCTCTGCTTGTTGCTGTTTGTGGGTGGAGTAATACTAACAGGTGAAGATGCGGTACGAGTGCTGTTACTCGCAGAATATCGCACAGCTATCAACCAATCCGATTCAAAAACCAGACGGGTGCTTTTCCCAAAACCATCGTTAGTCAACTAAGGTTGCAAGTTCCGTCAGTACAAAGATAGTCTGTTGATTTGCCTTTTTCCAAATCCATCGTTCCAATGAACATTCGCAAACTGCGTCGCAAGCTTGAGCGCTTGAAACTACACCTCAAGTTGTAGTTAGAAACATAGTTCCTGGCTGTGTTCTATTCCCACTTATCCCGCCTATGCCCTGTTCATTTAGAACATTCTAACATTCAAAGTTGGAATTATTAAAAATAAAAAAGCATTAAGGTCATCTCTCTTAGGTGTAATTTGCTTTCAACATATATTTACAGTTCAGTTTTAGCGATCTTCATGTTTATAATTGTGCTCCCTTCACAGTGCACTTTGAAAACATTCATGTCATTTTGAACACAGCCTCATGACAAAAGCTATAGGTGACTATTTTGTAAAAGCGGAATTTATGTTACGTTTCCAAAGCTTGTGAAAACAAAAAACAGCATTTGTTAATGCTTTTAATTTATAGTATAGGTTATTTATCAATCTGTACTGTATATGACATGGGCCTGCTGGTTAGAGCATATCTGCAGTGGTTTGCACGTGATAAAATTGTAAAAGCAGAATTTTCAAAAAATAAATAAACAATATCCTACTTAATAATAATAATAATCATCATCATCATTAATATTATTGTTAAAATATGATTTTTTTCATTTTCTAATAAATAATAAATATTTAATTAATTGTCTTAATAAATAGCCTCATTATTTATTTATATTCTTTATATATGATATTAGAGTAGTGTTAGCTTTTGTAAGTGATTTTATGTTTTAGAATAGAGTATGTAATGTTCTCAATAATATTAGTAAAGGAAACACAGGGTCTATATGTGCCATTTACATATATTTCAATTAATATGGAAAGCAAGTGCATGTTTTTACCAAAACTAATATTTGGATTTTATTTTAAATGTGTGTGCTTGTAAAACAATTGAATTTGTACAGAGAAATTATTAGGTTCTATAGACTGTAAAGATATGGACGTAGTATCTAGGGGTGTGAACCTACACTGGTCTCACGGTTCGGTACGGTTACGATTATTATGCCATCGATTCGGTTCAATTCGATATCTCGGTGCATCACGGTGCATCTCGGTGCATCACGGTGCATTGTCGATGCTTTCCGTACATAATTAGATTTTTTTTTCACAACACAAGAATACAATTTTATTAAAATATATAAATATATTTATGTTTATATATTATTTGTAATACAATTTTGTTCTTTAATACAAGCAGTCAGATATATGAACACACACCTATGATTGGTCATTATCTACACCCGGTCATCAGAAAGGGCGATTGGCTTTAGAAACGAAAGTGCTGCTCACGCGGGAAGAACAGATGCGGTTACAGTCTATATGCGCATAATACGCTGTTATCACAGGTAACCCGTAATAGACACGGTGAAGAATACTTGCATAACAGGCACACTCGTGTCTGGATTCTCAAGTATCGCTTTAACAGCTGAGAGGAGAGGAAAATTTACCTCACGAACGTGCCAACTGGTCAAATGCCCAAAGAGTGTGTGTGTGGGAGAGAGAGAGGCAGAGATGGAGTTTTACAGCATTTCTTGCTAGTAGTGAAATAGTGGCTCGTGCTTTACCATTCCTCTCAGTGTCAGTGAAAGACTGCACACTCACAAGCAGTTGAATTGTGCACAATTATCTGCTTTTTAAGTGGTAGGAGCGTTTTTACTTGCCTTCTGCAAAGTATTCTATAGCGACATCGTGCATATGGGATAAATGACGTCAGTACATAATAACCGGTTATGATTATTACTGAACCGGTATTGAATTGTCAGAATCAGTTTTATTGCCAAGTGTGCTTCACACACACACATGGAATTTGTTTTGGGAACAGAAGCTTCCAGTGTACATAAAGTGACGAGTGACAACACAAAATTAAATACAAGAAAAGAAAAGGCAATAAACATTAAACAGAGATGCAGTCAGTCAAAAAGATCTGGATGTTGAATTGTATGTACAGATATGCTGTAAATATACAGGTTATAAGGTGCTGTGTACAAGTGCGTATGAGAAAGTATTGCACGTTTATTGCACAGTAGGGGAATATTTAACTGTTCATGAGGTAGATGGTCCCCATCTGCATCGCGGTGCACAGAAGAAACAATTAATTTTGACACCCCTAGTAGTATCCGTGACATCACCCATACACTGAAAAAAATGATGTCTGCAAAACTGTTGCAAACTATTTATTTGTGTTGAATTTAAACAAACAAATTAAATTTAATAAAATTCTACTTAATTTGTTTGTTTAAATTTAGCCCAAATAAATTGTTTACAGCCACTTAACGTAAGAAAAATTGAGTAAATTCAAGGAATCATCTGTGAATGATTTTTTTCAGTGTAGGTTTCTGAACCTACAAGTAGGCGTGGCCAACCGTCCTCATTTTGTTAGCGCGTCATCGCACCAAATGCGGGATACCAAACAAGGGCAAAGAGGCGGAGAGTGAGCGGAGCTACAGACGCATGCTGGATTCTCTGCATTTTGCTTAGACCTGGCTTAGACAGACGTTTTACTTTGGGAGAACGCTTAATACTTCATTACCCAAGACTCGTTTGTGTTCTGACCACAAGTGCTTGGTTGTAGACTATATCAATAAAGTGTTTAGACTTTTAAAAACACTGTTGTAATACATTGAGCCACTAAACATTGCTCATGACGTTTTTCGACAGGAGGAAAACGCGAATTACTGTCAAACACTTCAGATATAGTCTGTGTTAGTAAATGCAAGGCTGTTTATAAAAATCCAGCACTAACACTGTATGACAACGCTTCAGATGACTGTTTTATAGCCTACAGCTAATCAATCTGTCAGATTCTGGAGTGCATTACAGGTCTAAAGAACATGATAAATGATCTTAAATATAACAAATACATTTATAGAGATGGTATATAAGTATATAATTTTACTCACCTGGAAAATGAAGGCAACTTGAAGGCAAATGGTTTGTAAGCACAATTAAGTCCACACAGCTATAGCTATAGGATCTGATAATTGCAGGAATTAATTCCAAAAGGCAAATGACTGTGTAAAGAAACATTAACCAAAACAAAAATAGGATGTATATGTCGAGTTCAGCGGCTAATTAGCCAGAATCAGCTGAGGTGACGAGACAGCGAGCAGCGAGGGCTAGCTGTCACTCAAGAGGCCACACCCTTAATTATGCAAACTTAATATAACTTAATAAAAACGAAACGGATGAGTTATAAAAAAAATTCACCCCCTCACAGTTGTCATGAAGGGTAATCATAGCTATATGCACCAAAGCCATCGTTTGTACCAGGCTGTAAACATGTTTATATCAGCTGTAAAAATGGCCAATTTATTAATGCAGTCAGGAAGCACTTGGACTTCCTGGAGCCAGCCCCCCAAGGCGAGTCGATGAACTGCAGTTTTAGTTACTTCCGTATTGGCTTCCAGAGGGAGAGCAGGAGGTTGCAGCTTGGGTTCTTTTCTAAAGTTTTATGGGCGTTTTACGCTATAACTAACGTGGTTTAAATGATGGATCTGTGACCGAGAAACTAGGGGTTTTGGGAAACACTCGTCACTACATCGTTCTTTTCCCAAACTATGCATCGTACTATGATAGTTCAGCCACGAGTTACGTCGTTGTTTATGAAACACACCCCAGAACTGCTGTATAAATACAAATATCTATATTATTTTTAAGCATCATATAGAATGTATTTAAAGGAGAGATTTAGATGAGAGGTGAACTCATTTGTGCTGAGCACTGTTATACAGTTGCAATCAGAATTATTCAACCCCCTGATTTATTAGCCCCCCTGTTTATTTTTTTTCCCCAATTTCTGTTTAACGGAGAGATTTTTTCAACACATTTCTAATCATAATAGTTTTAATAACTCATCTCTAATAACTGATTTATTTTATCTTTGTCATGATGACAGTAAATAATATTTGACTAGATATTCTTCAAGACACTTCTATACAGCTTAAAGTGACATTTAGGCTTCACTAGGTTAATTAGGTTAACTAGGCAGGTTAGGGTAATTAGGCAAGTTATTGTATAATGATGGTTTGTTCTGTAGACTATGGACAAAATAAATAGCTTAAAGGGGTTAATTATTTTGACCTTAAAATTGTTTAAAAATTAAAAACTGCTTTTATTCTAGCCAAAATAAAACAAATAAGACTTTCTCCAGAAATAAAAATATTATCAGACATACTGTGAAAATGTCCTTGTTCTGTTAAACATCATTTGGGAAATGCGTAAAAAAAGAAAAAAAAAATTCAAAGGGGGTTCAATAATTCTGATTGCAACTGTATACTACTGCTGCTGCTGCTAATTATTATTATCTTTTATTAACGTTAATATAATTACAAATCAACACTTTTATCTGGCCACATTTTCACACGTAAAATGTAAATTTATGCATAAATAAGCTTTCGTAATTAATTATATAACTAAAATATTTAGCTATTACTGTATGCCATTTAATGTATTCAAAAAACATTGCATTATTTTTTCCCCTTTCTATATTTTTTGTGCATGCAGAAATATGATGTGTGTTTTCTTTAAGTTTTGGAGTAAAAGATGACTTAGGAGTGTTTTTAAGAAGTTTACTGAGATTAAACCACATATATACTCGTCCTCATATTATATAATTATTTGATTTATTGCTAAATTCATTTCAAGCCATATTAAATTCACCAGTGACTACTTTGAAAATCCTGCAGTCTGAACTCGGCATTAGTAGGCTAACGATGGTTTTGGGAAACGCACCCCAGAATAGTCTAGCAACCATATAGCAATTAAGTTCCTGAAAAAAAAGTTGCTTATTTTTTGTTACTGTTTTCTCATCAGCATTACTGTACATGTGAACTGCTTAAATGTTTATATTAATTCAGTGTTTTGAATGCGTGTCCACCTTGCAGGTGTATTCAGTGATAACTGGAGCAAACGTGCCTTTTATTGCAGGCCAGGTTTATTTTTGTATCAGTAACTCTATTGCCTGTCTGTGCTTTATTGATTTTCCTGTGCTGTTGATGGCCCGGTGGGATTATTCAAAAGGCCAAAACTGTGTACAAACAGGGGGGTTTCTCCGGGAATGTTTCTTACTCTGTTTTTGTTTTTAGCAAAGAATTATTTGCTCATTAAATGACTTTTCCTGTCAGCTGCATTATTATTATTATTATCATTATTGCTATTATTATTGGTATTATCATTATT
>CAIGQZ010001210.1:3262548-3278735 GCA_903798205.1 Danio tinwini
ATCCATCCATCCATCCATCCATCCATCCATCCATCCATCCATCCATCTATTTTATATATATTTATATATATATAAATATAGTGTATATAATTTCACACACACAGTATTAAACACGTCACAATTTTTATATATACATTCCTCTCAGTGATATACATTATGGGTATACCAACACGGATATTTAAAAGCAACACCATAAGTGATACTCTTATGTACAGTGTGTTAATCAATACAGATGCACACTGAGTGCTACAGGAAACCTCTCCTTCGGGATTCATAAAGCTCTTCATTTTCTGCATTTGGACTCAGAAAGCATCAAGTGAGCTGAGTAATGTGACAGGTGTGTGTCTTTACAGAAAGGCTGAAAGGTCACGTCTGCTTCTCTGCATTATCTTGTGCAGCAGTAAACAGTTCATGAAGCCGCTGTGCTTTATGTCCTGCATCTGATTAAGAGACATGTGTATTGATTGGTTAATTGATTTTATTGCGTTGTAAATCCTACTACAGGTATTGACTGTGTGTAACAGTGGGCTGGAAGACGCATGATGAAGCAGGTCAGTTTCTGAAAGCTCTGCTTATGCTACATGCAGAGTCAATTATTGCGTATGTAAAGACATTGTTCATATCCCACATAGCAAACGGACTTGGCCCAAATGTGGCCTCGTTATGGCACTGCTGGCGTGTTGACAGCACTGGCATGCATAATGTCAGCCGAATGTGGGCCATGCATGGCAATGATGGCACTGCATGCATGACGGCAAACTACATTTGGGCCAGTTGTGGATGGGAGGTGTGTGGCCCAGATCAGTGTAGCGATTGTTCACATTGTTTAGGTAACAGTAGGCTGGGTTATGGCTCCGTTTTTTGAGTTTCTAGTTAAAGGGTGGTGTTGATATGGTTAACTTATAGCTGAGAATCGGTACCAATAATAAACCTGTTTTGGCCCAGTTCAGGGCCAGTTAAGAGTAATAAATTGGCTGAGATTCGGGTTGGTTATGGCCCATGTGTGGCCCTTGTCTTTAATTCAGTTAAGGGCCACTTCAGGACCGTCATTCTTTGCTGTACTTGGGCCAAGGGAAAAGTTATTAAGTGGCCCGGAGCTGGGCCAAGAAACATTTGCTACGTGGGATGTCATATCTCAGACTTTATTTGTCAGGTTTTGGTCGTCAAACTGCTCCTGTGTGTAGCCCTAGTCTCTCACACATCTCCTCCAAAGCCTTCTGTTGTGTTTTGATGTGATTATTGACTGAAATAACTGAAATCCATAGATGTACATACATAGATGCTGCCTATGCTATTGTTGTCTATTGAAGGAATGTGTCAATAGAGCCGCCATCTTGGTACAGGCTCTTTTGAAATTAACGTGGGACCAAGGTGCAGTGGCGGATTGGCCATCTATATACTGTGAACGGGGGTTTTCCTGGAGGTCAGTATGCAAATATATATTTAAAGTGGGAAAATCATAATTATAGCACTTTTCTACATTGATGGATCAGTGACCGCACGGGCATTTGCCGATAAAGAGTGTGTGCATGCAAATGTATTGTCCTCCCTGTTAAATTTGGTCTAATCCATATGTCCTAACACACGCCCCCTTTCACTTCTAAGTTATGGAGGGAGTGATTCATTTGTGACTGAATCTCTGTTATAAGTGATTCTTGTGAACCATCTATATCCCTGCATCTCCACCTTTCTGATCTAAAGAGTATTTAAAAGGTTTAATATTCAATGATTTAGGGTGGATAGTATGCACATTGAGGCACAGGCACTGTTATGTTATCAGACACCCTTATAAGTTACTTCAGTGTTCACTTAGCCGACAATAATACAAGTTTCTGGCACTGCAGCGTCTTGTTGTCATATTTAATTTACAATGTTCGCTGGCTTTATTCAAGAAAACTAGCATAAGCCGAGTATTTAGTGCAAGTTGGTCAGCCTGATCTCACGAGGAAACGTAAGTATTTTACGTTTTGTCAGTTTAGTGGCTAATTCAATGAACAAGTTCAGTCGTATGAAAATGTACGATTTTAAAAAGGAGGCGTGGCAACTAACCCCACCCCTAACCCCAACCGTCATTGTACCTATTTCTACGAATTAGATTGTACGAATTCATACGAATTAGCCACTAAATCAAAAAGTTACGAATTGCCGTGAGATTGCGTTGAAGTTGGTGCTACTTTGCCTTATTGTCAGTGCAGTAAGAGACTGTATTATCACCAATAACTTTATTTAACGTTATAACCTTACTTATAACTAGGGCCAGACGGAATCTGCAGACGTTTTTTGCTATATCTGCTGAGAATTTTGGTAAAAATCTGCAGATTTCTGCGGAATTATTCTAGGAGTATCATAACTAAAACCTTAAAATGTGAAATAAAAAATAATATCTTTTTAACTTTTATTTAATGTTTAAAATGCAAATCCAATTAGATTAACAGTAAATAGTTAACTATAAGTAAATAAACAGAATTAATGATGGGCTAAAAATCTGCGGAATTCTGCGTGCGCAGATTCCGTGTGGGCCTACTCATAACATACAAAATTGTAAAAAACTAAATCTTATCTATAAAATGTTCTGCCTTTATGCTTTGTTTTCTTTGTTTGCTTGTTACTTATATGCAGCTCAAAAGTCCTGCATATTCAGATTGGCTTTAGTCCTCGTTGAATGACTTTTGTCCTGAGAGCCCTCTATAAATATGATGGCGGTATTAACGCATGCTCAGGGCCCATATGTGATATCAAATGTATACATTCACCAGCCACTTTATTAGGTACACCTGTCCAACTGCTCTTTAAGCATGGTCAAGACGATCTGCTGCAGTTCAAAGTGAGCATCAGAATGAGGAAGAAAGGGGATTTGAGTGACTTTGAACGTGGCATGTTTATTAGTGCCAGACGGGCTGGTCTGAGTATTTTAGAAACTGCTGATCTACTGGGATTTTCACACACAACCATCTCTAGTGTTTACAGAGAATGGTCAGAAAAAGAGGAAATATCCAGTGAGCGGCAGTTCTGTGGGCGCAAATGCCTTGTTGATGCCAGAGGTCAGAGGAGAATGGCCAGACTGGTTCCAGCTGATAGAAAGACAACAGTAACTCAAATAACCACTCGCTACAACCGAGGTCTGCAGAAGAGCATCTCTGAACACACAACACGTCCAACCTTGAGGCGGATGGGCTACAGCAGCAGAAGACCACACCGGGTGCAGCTCCTGTCAGCTAAGAACAGGAAACTGAGGCTACAATTCACACAGGCTCACCAAAACTGGACAATAGAAGATTGTAGAAACGTTGCCTGGTCTGATGAGTCTCCATTTCTGCTGCCACATTCGGATGGTCGGGTCAGAATTTGGCATCAACAACTTGAAAGCATGGATCTATCCTGCCTTGTATCAACGGTTCAGGCTGGTGGTGGTGGTGTAATGGTGTGGGGGATATTTTCTTGGCACACTTTGGCCTCATTAGTACCAATTGAGCATCGTGTCAATGCCACAGCCTACCTGAGTATTGTTGCTGACCATGTCCGTCCCTTTATAACCACAGTATACTTATCTTCTGATGGCTACTTCCAGCAGGATAACACACCATGTCATAAAGCGTGAATCAACTCAGACTGATTTCTAGAACATGACAATGAGTTCACTGTACTCAAATGGCCTCCACAGTCACCAGGTCTCAATCCAATAGAGTACCTTTGGGATGTGGTGGAACGGGAGATTCACATCATGGATGTTCAGCCGACAAATCTGCAGCAACTGCGTGATGCTGTCATGTTAATATGGAGCAAAATCTCTGAGGAATATTTCCGGTATCTTGTTGAATCTACGCCACAAAGGATTAAGGCAGTTCTGAAGGCAAAAGCGGGTCCAACCTGGTACTAGTAAGGTGTACCTAATAAAGTGGCCGGTGAGTATATATATATATATGACTGAAATCATTGAGCATAGTGATACAGAGCTGTAATGTGTTCAAAACCTGCTGGAACTACTTTAGCTGTGCGTTTATCTGACAATGATGAAATGTTCATTAGCCAATCAGAATCAAGCATTCACCAGCCGTGTGGTATAACAATAAATGATTCATTATTGTGAATGTATAAATGTAATGATGCATGTTGAGTAAGGACAGTTTCTGAGGTGAGAAAGTAGTGAGCAAATTTTAATTTGTGCGTGAACTGTCATTTATATAGACAAGGCAAAAAATAAAGGTTTATCACTTCTTTAAAACAGGGAAAAGTCAGAAAAAGCTTACAGCAACAGAACACCAGCAGGGTGCAGTATAACATTGTCATTTTGGCGTTAGTATCCCTGTAATGGACTGTTTGTTTGAAGTTAATGTTTTCAAACTGTTAGCAGAATTTTTTATACATCTTTTCTGAATATACTGCAAAAAAACGATTTATTGGTGCC
This sequence comes from Danio tinwini, assembly GCA_903798205.1. Taxonomy (NCBI): domain Eukaryota; kingdom Metazoa; phylum Chordata; class Actinopteri; order Cypriniformes; family Danionidae; genus Danio; species Danio tinwini. Next base: position 3,266,954 of record CAIGQZ010001210.1, read on the forward strand.
TTAAAAAGCACCTATTATAGACCATTTTAAAGGATGTAAACAAAAACATTGGTCTCAACATATTTCCTGTTATACATTTTTTATTTCTAAAGCTTCTGAGAATCCAAAACGAGCCACATACTGATAAATAATGTTATGATGGCTGTGTTAAGTTATGATTGAATCGCCTCTTGTTACAGTTAGGTAATAGTTTGATAACAAGCAGGAAATGTTCATGGGCTGATGACATGACCACATTGACCACACAGAAATGCCAACTGACCCAGCCGGAGCTCGAACCAGTGACCTTCTTGCTGTGAGGCCACAGTGCTAACCACTGAGCCACCATGTCCCGCCACCCTCGGCCTCCTCTTCCAAAATCATACAGTTGAATCAAATTAACTTTTTCTAATCATCTCAACTTACATAACCAATCAGAAAACATTAATTTTGTATGACTTTAATTTATTTGAGACCTGGTTTACTTATTAAAAGTAAAGCAACATAGAAATATGCTGTCTGGACCATTACATTTTTTAAATGGGGAGAGGGTCTTCTTTTAAAGCAAAAATGTATGTTGTTTATGTTTTTGCTCCAATAATTTTGAAGTTAAAGTGTCCCACCGTTTTACAAATTACACACAATCTCATATCCGCGTTTGATAATAAAGTAATCCAATTAACAATTCAATTGGTTTGAACGAACCATCCCCCACGGCCAAAAGTTCCAGAATTTGTCCTTTTAATTATTTTATGTAATTTAATATTATATATTTATTATATAATTAATATAATATATTTATATTTAATATATATTGTAATAGTGTAATTTTAAATAACTATGGTCAGTAACTCGACTCCCATGGAGCCTCAAAGCCACAATAATGTGACGCGAGTGACGTGACATAACCCACTGATAACATTTGAATCTTTGATGTGACATCCATAATGAGTAATGGCATCATCACAAAATATTGAACAAGTTCAAAAAGACTGCCAAACAATGTAAGTTACTTAAATTACTTCCTAACAGATGAAAATCTGTCCCTATGAGGTTCTATACTAACTGGCCGCGTTAAAGGCTTATTAGCCGGGACGTCCTGCATATTGACTTGTACATGGCCTCCCTTTCTCCCTATTTTTGCCATTATTAATTTTTTATTGACTGGTAGGGGGTTGCATACATTGTCCCATACATGAGCTCATTTGTCCTATTTTGCCATCATAAATAATGAAAATAATCCATCGAAAAAGGCGGAATCCTCTGTCGGCTGTTGCTAATCTGGTTTAAGAGAAGTCTTCTTTCACTTGTTTTTAAACAGAGAAAACATTTGCAGGTAACTTTTATTCTAAATCTTGGACCTTATTCCTGAAATAAAAATGAGCAATAAAAAGGTGTGAATTAAGCACCAGAAGCGGAGCATATTATATTAATTTGATATCCAGGAATTCTCAAATGTACTTTTTTTTTTACCAAAGAGGCTAGAACAATTCTGAAGAATTCATTATTATTGTTTTATTGTTATTATTATGTTTTAATGATTATTTTTTATTGAAATGGCCAAATTGGCTGAGGCTAGTTGAATGTGCTGGCCAGTTTGTTTTTTGTTTAATAAATGACAGTAGGCTAGTTTTTTTAACTTTAAAACTTTAACAGATTCCTATTTTTCCTAATGATATATGATGTAAATAATTTGTATTTTAAAAATTTGTCTTGTTTTAATTTTTCTTTATTGCTAATTTTTAGGAAACATTTTTAGTACTTCAAAAAGTGTGATTATGATGACATCTGACTAGCTAATCCAGCAAAAAAGTACTGCTTAAAATGTAAATCCAGTATTTAAATCTCATAGTTAAATAGAAACTGATGTGTATAACTGCAAAAAGGTCCACTTTTTGAGAAAAAAGAACCACCCCTTTCACCAGGCTGGCTACGGGCCTGATTAAAGTGTTTTACTTACTAGAATGCCATACTGTATACCCAAATCAAAGCGTTCAATTATAGCCCTGACGCGCCACCTGCTGGTGAGAATGAGAATGACGGTGCACCGACTGAATATACAGTCAGGCTAAATTACAGTTTTTCTCCATTGGTTTGGCTCAGTTCATGAAACAGGATTTACATTCTCAATACTCTAAGATTGTTTTGCAAAACAGTCTTACAGTTCAGCACAACACCATAGCTCACTCGCAAAAGCTCATATCTTTCCCAAAACTGTTTATTCATGTGTCAAAACTAAATTTCCTTCTCATTTTAACAGTCAGTGCCCCCAAAATCCTTTGTCCCTTTGGCATTGCGTAAGCACTGCAAGTCTAAATGTTTAGATGTTTTGTCACTATGACAGAGGCCCATTGAACACAGCAAAAAAAATCAGTGTACATTTAACTCAATTTGAGTTTAACTTAACCCTCCTTGGGTGTGCATATGACTCCCTCCATTTTGGAGTTAAAATAACACTTTCTAAAGAGTGACATTTGTACATTACTCTCAGAGTTCATTTTAACACAGTAAAAGTTTATTCTTACATCAAACTGGAGTGTGTGTTACCCTTCATTATTAACTTTTTATTATTTATTTTTTTATTTACATTATTTACAAGACATGTGGTACAGGTAAATTGGATGAGCTAAATTGTCCGTAGTGTATGAGTGAATGAGTGTGGGGATGTTTCCCAGAGATGGGTTGCAGCTGGAAGGGCATCCGCTGCGTAAAATCGTGCTGGATAAGTTGGTGGTTCATTCCGCTGTGGCGACCCCGGATTAATAAAGGGACTAAGCCGACAAGAAAATGAAAGAATGAATAATAATAATAATAATAATAATAATAATAATAACAAAATAATAATAATATTAATAACAACAACAATAATAATAATATTAATAACAACAATAATAATAACAATAATAATAATAACAATAATAATAACAATAATAATAACAACAATAATACCAATAATAATAATAATAACAATAAAAATAATAATAATAATAATAATAACAACAACAATAATAATAATAATAATAAAAATAATAATAATAATAACAATAATAACAATAATAACAATAAAAATAATAATAGCAATAATAATAATAATAATAAAATAATATTAATAACAAAAACATTAATAATAATAACAACAACAATAATAATAATAACAATAATGACAACAATAATAACTATAATAATAATGATAACAATAATAATAACAAAAATAATAATAACAATAATAATAATAATGCAGCTGAGAGGAAAAGTCTTTTTTTGAGCAAATAATTCTTTGCTAAAAACAAAAACAAAGTAGGTCGACGCAGTGGCGCAGTAGGTAGTGCTGTCGCCTCACAGCAAGAAGGTCGCTGGTTCGAGCTTCAGCTGGGTCAGTTGACGTTTCTGTGTGGAGTTTGCATGTTCTCCCCGTTAGTGTATGAGTGTGAATGAGTGTATGGGCTGGAAGGGCATCCGCTGCGTAAAACAAATGCTGGATAAGTTGGCAGTTCATTCCGCTGTGGTGACCCCAGATGAACAAAGGGACTAAGCAGAAAAGAAAAACAATGAATGAAAAACAGAGTAAGAAACATTTACGGGGAAACCCTCCTGTTTGTACACACCATTGAGAACGAGGAGAACATGCAAACTCCACACAGAAATGCCAACTGCATTTGGGACTCGAACTAGTGACCTTCTTGCCTGTGAGGCCACATTGCTAACCACTGAGCCACCGTGCTGCCCCTTAATAGCTATCCTGTGAACTTAATTATTGTTCAACTATTTCACTAAAGTACGGAGTTTAACAGAGCAGTTTCAAACAATAGTTCAAGAAAAGAAAAGAAAAAGCGTCCACTGACATCCATAGTAGAAGAGAAATAAATATGGAAGTCACTGGCCAGGGACGTGCACACATCGGGCTCAACCTGTGCAGTGTACATGCCCTTTTGAGTCTGGGATATAAAGAGCTCTTCCAAAATGAACCCCCCCCCCCCCCCCCCCCCCCCTTTCAGTTCTTGATCCTCCCCCCAGTTTAGTTACTTTGCGTTCTTGCTCTCATCTTCAATTCTGCACATGCCCTTTGGAAAGCCTCAGCATGGGCCTGTCACCGGCTGTTTTTTTCCCAGCATTCTTCACAATATCTTCCTTTGTGTTCAGCAGAAGACAGAAACTCAAACAGGTTTGGATTATGGGTAATAAATCAACAATGATGACAATAATCAGTATAATCAAATAATAATAATAATTAAATACTGTCTAAGACTCCAAATATAAATAAATGGCATGAAAGCTCTGGGTGGATATGCTGGAGTTCAGAAGGGTTTCTGAATGTCACGTAATGAAATGTCATTTGTGCATTAGTGTCTCATTAGCAGCTCCACACACACACACACACACACACACACACACACAAACATACACACACACACGCAAAAGAGTTGAGCTTGACTTCACCAGAACAACAGCAGATCTGCAGCATCACAGATGATCATTCAGCTCATGCACACACATTCATATCCACTCATAATGACGCACAGTACGAGTTCACTGGCCTGCATTCTTTAAAAGGAGCATTATTACTAACACTCTAAAACATGCTGGGTTGTAATCTAGTGTTGGGTCAAATATGGGTCATTTTTTAAAAGAAATTAAATTTTTTAAAATCATCTTCTTTAACCCAACGGTTGGGTTATTTGACCCAACTTTGGTTTACAACAACCCAACATTTATTGAAGTGTATTATTAACACATTATTACTAAATATACACTTTTAAAATGCTGGGTTATTTCAACCTAATTTTATGTAAAATATGGACAAAACCAACATTAGGTGGTTCAATTTTTACATTAATTCAAAATCATCCCCTTTACACAATGGTTGGGTTATTAGACTTAACTTTGGTTTACAACAGGCCAACATGTATTGGAGTGTATTACCCCAATTATCAATATACACTTTAAAAATGCTTGTTTATTTCAACCCAATTTTAAGTAAAATGTAGACAAAACCAACATCAAGTTTATTTTTTCGAATTAGTTTTAAATAATTCCCTTTAACCCAATGGTTGGGTTATTTCACTCAACTTTGGTTTACAACATCACAACATTTATTAGAGTGTATTATTAATGCAATATTACTCAATATACACTTTTAAAATACTGGGTTATTTCAACCCAATTCTGGGTCAAATATGGACAAACCCAACATTATGTCCTTAATTTATTACGTTACTTTTAAATCATTCCCTTTAACCCAATTGTTGGGTTATTTGACTAACAGCCCAACATTTATTAGAGTTCATTAACAAATTATTACTGAATATACTCTTTAAAAATGCTGGGTTATTTCAACCCGATTTTGAGTAAAATGTGGGAAAAACTTAACATTGCGTTATTTCAATTAATTTAAAATCATTCCCTTTAACCCAGTTGTTGGGTTATTTGACCCAACTTTGATTTATAACAACCCAACATTTATTAGAGTGAGTAAAGACTATTTACTCATTATACATTGGATTCATTTCTTCAATTATTTTAAATCATTCTCTTGAACCCAGTGGTTAGGTTGACCCAACATTGGTTGACAACACCCCAACATTTATTAGTGTATCATTAACACATTATTACTTAATACATGCTCTAAAAAATTTTTGAGTGAACTTTGGGTTAAAATTGGCCCAATAAATTGAATTGAAAAAAAATAACCCAGTGGTTGGTTTTGTCTATATTTTACTCCTCTTGAACCCAATGGTTGGGTTATTTAACCCAAGCTTGGTTTACAACACCCCAACATTTATTAGAGTATATTAATAACACCTTCAATATATACCTTTTAAAATGCTGGGTTATTTCAACCCAATTTTAAGTAAAATATAGACAAAACCAGCATTGGGTGGTTAATTTTTTACAATTAATTATGAATCATTCCTTTTAACCCAAGTGTTGTGTTATTTTACCCAAGTCTGGTTTACAGCAACACAACATTTATTACAGTGCATTAGCACATTATTACTCAATATACACTTTAAAAATGCTGGGTTATTTCAACCTATTTTTGAGTAAAATATGGACAAATCCAACATTGCGTGGTTCTTTTTTTTCAGTTAATTTTAAATCATTCCTTTAAACCCAATTGTTGGGTTATTTGATCCGAATTTAATTGATAACAACCCAACATTTATTACAGTGCATTAACATATTAATATGCCAATTTTGAGTAAAATATGGACAAACCTAACATTGTGTTAATTTTTTCAATTAATTTTAAATAATTCTCTTTAACCCAACTGGTTGGGTTATTTCACTCAACTTTGATTTATAAACAACCCATCATTGATTAGAGTGTATTATTAATACATTATGACTCAACACATGCACTAAAAATTTGTGAATTTTAAGGACAAAAAACAAAATATGGACAAAATCAACCCTTGGGTTGTTCAATTTAATTTATTGGACCAATTTTGACCCAAAGTTTGGGTTTGTTCATATTTTACCCAGTTTGGGTTGAAATAACCCAGTATATTTGGACATAACCAATGTTTTTGGACATACACTGTACTGTATATGCATGTTATTCACAATTTAATAAACATGCTGTATAGTTTATAATAATAATAATACAATAAAAATATAATAAATTCATACTTAATAAATGCAATCAGTTGAACTTGCACTCTAAAAAATTGCTAGGTTACTTTAACCCAGTGTTAAGTCAATTATTAACAAACCCATAGTTGGGTAAAAAAAAATTCTATTAAATTAAACTTTTACAGTGTCATTTAAGTTAGGTTTGTCATTGGGAAACAACCCAGCATAGAGAGTATTCCCAATAAAATGTTTAGCTTTAAAATGCACATCAGAAAATGCTTTACTAGTTTTTTTAATCAGATATTATCAGTTTTTCAATGACTCAAAGCCGAGCAGCAGTGACATGATTAAATCCTGTGTGCATTGTTGAATGCACGCGTGTGATGCATGGAATGCTGCAGCTACAAGAAAACACTCTCGCTCCTGAACAAACCCTGCGTTTACATGTGTGTTCAGAGGTGAAAGTGTGATTGCATCTGACACTGTCTGCATCTTATCATCTCAAGCTCCTCCAGTATCGAATGCACATCTAATACTTTCTCTCCCACTTGCGCTTACAGTATGAGCTCATTTTACACAACAGCATGCAGTTTAACCCCACAGATTGATGCAATAATTTATTAGGGGTGAACTGAGCCAGAGGGCACTTCTGTTCTAGAAAAACTAGGACACGAGGTCTGGATCACAGCGGAGACTGATTGAGAAAGACACTCGAAAAACATACTGTATACAGAGCAGATGGAGACCAAGATACTGGGGGTTTACTGTGGCATTTATAAGATACTGTGCCAGAACTAGCAGGGATTGATGTTGGAACGTTCTGGCAAGGTAGTTTAAATGTTTTGAGTATAAACATTAATGTAGAATGTTCAATCAAAGTTGTATTGTCTTTAATAACAGGTGAACTAAATCATGTTTTTTATGTTACTATTTGTTTCTGAATGTTCAGAGAACACTAACAAGTAACATTTCATTCATTAATTTTCCTTTGGCTTAGTCCCTTAATTCATCAGGGGTCGCCACATCAGAATGAACTGCCAACTCATATGCTACGGCCAATGTAGTTTATCCAATTCCCCTACAGAGCATGTGTTTGGACTGTGGGGGAAACCGGAGCACCCGGAGGTTTTCACAGCAACATTAAATGCACAATAAACATTCATATATTCATTCATTTTCATCCGCTTTTCCAGGGCCGGGTCGCGGAGGCAGCAGTCTTAGGAGAGAACCCCAGACTTCCCTCTCCCCAGACACTTCCTCCAGCTCCTCCAGGGGTATCCCGAGATATGTCCCTCAAGTGTGTCTTGGGTCTTCCCCGAGGCCTCCTCCTGGTGTGACATGCCTGGAACACCTCCCTAGGTAGTCGTCCAGGAGGCATCCGAAACAGATGCAACACCTCAGCTGACTTCTCTCGATGTGGAGGAGCAGCGGCTCTACTCAGAGCTCCTTCGGGGTGTCAGAGCTCCTTACACTATCTATAAGGCTTCACCCTGTGAAGGAAACTCATTTTGGCCGCTTGTGTCCGAGATCTTGTCCTTTCGATCATGACCCAAAGCTCATGACCATAGGTGAGAGTAGGAACGTAGATTGACCGGTAAAGCAAAAGCTTTGCCTTTCGGATCAGCTTCTTCTTTACCACAACAAACCGGTACATCCACCGCATTACTGCTGCCGCTGCACCAATCCGCCTGTCAATCTCACGTTCCATCCTTCCCTCACAAAACCCCAAAATACTTAAACTCCTCCACCTGGGGTAAGGACTTTCCTCCAACCTGGAGATGGCAAACCACCTTTTTCCAGTGGAGCACCATGGCCTCAGACTTGGAGGTGCTGATTCTCATCCCAACCGCATCACACTCGGCAGCAAACCACCCCAGTGCATGCTGAAGCTCCATGTTTTATGAAGCCAACAGAACAACATTGCCTCTGAATAACAGATATGAAATCATGTGGTCCCCGAACTGAACTCCCTCCATCCCAAGGCTACATTTTGAAATTCCTTCCATAAAAATTATGAACAGAATTGGTGACAAGGGGCAGCCCTGCCGTAGTCCAACATGCACTGGAAACAAGTCTGACTTATTGCCGGCAATGCGAACCAGACTCCTACTCTGTTCATACAGGGAAGAGAAGGCCCCTAACAGAGCGCCTCTGACCCCATACTCCCAGAGCACCCTCCACAGAATGCCACGAGGGACTCGAACTCCTTCTCCAAGTCCACAAAACACATGTGGACTGGTTGGGCATACTCCCATGAACCCTCAAGCACCCTGATGAGGGTATAGAGCTGGTCCAGTGTACCACAGCCTGGACAAAAACTGCATTGTTCCTCCTAGATCCTACGTTCAACCATTCAAACATTAAACATAACATAACAAAAAAAAAAACTATGAGCTTTTAGGCCTACTTAATGAAAAAATTAGCAAAACATTCTGGGAACATGATTGTTAGCTGAAAAGATGTTTCTGGCTTTTCATATGGTTATTGTTGTAAAACACTGGAACAAAACATGGGTTTGCAACACTAACCATAGTTTAGCCATGGCATTTGTAGTAAAACTGGTGGAACAAAGTCAATTCCATGCGCTAACAAAATTCCCCACGCAGAAAGAGCCTATATAAACCTATATGTTTTAATATAGGTTTTGCTATAGGTTTTTAATATTTATGACAAATAAACAATTGGCCGTTTTCCTATATTATATGTACCTATGTGTGCATAAATGTGTACATTACCTATTGAAGTCAGAATTATTAGCCCCCTGTTTATTTTCCCCCAATTTCTGTTTAACAGAAAACAGATTTTCAATCATATAATCAAAAACACATTTCTAATCATAATAGTTTTAATAACTCATCTCTAATAACTGATTTATTTTATCTTTGTCATGATGACAGTAAATAATATTTGACTAGATATTCTTCAAGACACTTCTATACAGCTTAAAGTGACATTTAAAGGCTTAACTAGGTTAATTAGGTTAACTAGGCAGGTTAGGGGAATTAGGCAAGTTATTGTATAATGATTGCTTGTTCTGTGACTATCAAAATAGAAATTAGCTTAAAGGGGCTAATAATTTTGACCTTAAATGGTTCTTTAAAAAATAAAAACTGCTTTTGTTCTAGCTGAAATAAAGCAAATAAGACTTTTACAGAAAAAAAAAACTAATAAGAGACATACTATGAAAATTTCCTTGCTCTGTTAAACATCATTTGGGAAATACTTGAGAAAAAAAAGAAAAATAAAATTCAAAGGGGGGCAAATAATTCTGACTTCAACTGTATGTTCACCTATATGTTTACCTATATATTAGTAAAATTATTTAAATCCATAGCTGCTAGACAACATAAATAAATGTAGAAATTATTATTTTTTTATTTACTTAAGAACAATCAAATAGTACAAGAACAGAAATAAGACAAAAAAACTAAACACAAAAAAAAAAAAACGACAAACCATTTTGTTATGCATTTCCTTCTTTTCCTCTATCTTCATACAATGAGAAATCGACCTTGTAAATGTTTCAGGAAAACGTGTAAACATCATAGCTTTTTATCTCCTCTCACTTATTTGCTTTGTTCAATTCACACAGTCAAAATTAAACACATGAAAATTGCATTTCAAACTTTCGTTTTCCATTTTTTTCGGAGTACTTCAACAACGGATAATTGTCACTCGGTTTAATTTTTGATTCTACAAGTTTGGGTTGTTTCATTTAAATCTGATCTCAGAACAAACTTGAATTATTGAGACATTATTGTGATTTTCCATTTTTTATTTTCATGCGCTCGCAGTCGGGCCGTACCTATTGCCGCTGGAGAGGTGTGGAGTTCTGGATTAGTGCGCAAACCAGCAGATACTGTAGATGCTGTCATGTTATTTTTGTGACATATTTAAAGATGCTGCATGTGAGTTTTTGACTCTTCTAAAGCATGAAAACACCATAATATGTGTGCAGATATTTAAGAAACATCCCAAGTGAACATACTTGTTTAACTGAGAAACAATGCTGAAGTCAGATATTCTGCTTTGAAAATGTTTTTTTTCCGTGCCGGAGCGCTGTCTTTGTTTAGGTAAATTTAACCTGCACAATGCCAGTTTAGCCAATTATAATTCAGCACTCCGGGTTGCCTTGTTGAAAACAGCGTATTTCATTCATTCATTCAGAAAGACTCTGAAAGCATGCGTCCGTGACCGAAATAGACAGTATCAGACGTCGAAATGAGACCGATTCAGTTCCACATGAGGTTATTAATTAGCAAATGATATAAATATTGCAAGCGTAAACATTAGGTGAGCAGATGACATTGTAACTGTGTGTCCTAACAACACACTTCGTGACGAGATAAGCGGTGATGAGCAGTTTGGCTGTTTGCACGAGACGAAACACGACAGAAATGTAAATACAGCCTTTCAGAAGCACAGAATATGCACTCACTCATGAAACGTTAAGGTTTATAATCTATTTAATACATGTTAACCCTCTTTAAATGTAAATATAAATATCATTAAATGTAAAATGGCATTCAAACTCACATTGTTAGCATTTAGCACTGAATAAAGCACACAAGGTTTACCTGAGCTGATCTGTCATAGGTTTCTGTTGTTCAGCTGTGAGGAATAGAAGCTGTTTCTAATATATCAATTCGAGGTGTTGGTTAGAACCAAAACTCCTTTTAATATGGAGAATATTCCCTCTGTCGCGTGTCGTTGCTTTTATTTAGAACACAGTTTAAATCACTCACTCCTATACTCAATTTGACAACTTGCGTTTGTTTTGATCCAGGAGTGCAATACCTAGTTCAACCACTGGGTGTCAAACTTACATACTGCACCTTTAATACATTGTTATCAAGGCTTCACGTTACTCGCCAAATGCGAGTGAATTTCACCTGTGGCGAGTTAGACAGCCGCTCCCAGCCACTTTGGCAGGTTGAATAGGCTATCTATCTCTGCAACCCCAGTGTTTGCTCATGCGTGCTTGAGCAGCGACACGCCCCACGTCACTTTTGCTTGAGTTCAGTTATTTGAACTTGCGTGGGAGACAAACGCATCGTGATGCCCCGCATAATTCACGCATTTGCATTGATTTTCTGTGTAATCTACTCACGCAAATACATAATTCATGCATAGTGTGAGCCCAGCATAATACCAGCAGATAAAGAGTCAATCTGGATAAAATTAATACAGTCACATAAAACAGAATGTACAATATAATAACAATAAGGCA
>CAIGQZ010001210.1:3347744-3365248 GCA_903798205.1 Danio tinwini
ATATATATATATATGTATGTGTATATATATATATATATATATATATATATATATATATATATATATATATATATGTGTGTGTGTATGTATGTATGCATGTATGTATATACACACACAAAAATGTGATGTGATATAATATGAAGAGTTTAGATGCAAAAACCTCTAAGTGCTCTCTGAAATTGTCATCTAAAATTATCATTTTTCTCAGGCTGTGTGTAGTTTCAGTAATTTTACCCTTAGTGCAAAGAATAGGTAGTTTTCATTGCTTTTAAAGTGAAATAACTTAACATAAACAGGAGACTGAGCATATGAACGCTCTATATAAGTATTTTATTATTTTAACGCTGCCACTGTAACAGTATGTACAACTAGCTTTTGACTTGCAATCTTTAAACAAGGACACAAAGTTTTAAAAAGTAGGCAATGTTCAAAATATTTTCATTCATCAAAATAATTATTTTATAATGATTAGTTTGCTTGAAATCATTTGAATGTGTGAAGTTGTCATTTTATAGGCGACAATGCAAAATCTTTTGTAAAATGTTCCCATTCCAAAGTTATTAAAGGTGTTTTAATATAATTAGTTGACTTAATATTTATCAGCTAAAATATTATCTTTTTTTTTTTTTTTTTGCAGAAAACATGTTATAAATTCTGTAGACCATTTTCTACCCAGTATTATTGCTAAATTATTTCATTATGTAATGTATACCAAATACTGCTGGGCAAAGATTAAATGCATCTGAAATCAGTTTGACAGTATATTTATTGTGTATATGTGAAAAGCACACATGCATAGAAAAAAAACTGTACCAACCATTTTCAGTTTTGATACATTTATCATTTACTCATTTTCTTCTTAATATAAATAAATCTTAATATAAATAACAATTTCTCAAATATGTGTGTATTTATACATGATTAATAATTTTAGAGTACACACACGTCAATGAACTTTTGTAATTTTGGATTTTTGCCTAGTACTAATTGAGGATGATATAGTAAGTAGTTTTAAGCATTAAAAAACATGTGTAATGAGTTACACTAAGAAAATTGAAGTTGGCATTTTCTTTAAGTACTTTTGAAGTACTTAAGATTTGCTCCCCATCACAATCACCAAACGCCCTCTAAAACAAAAGATGTTATAGAGCTGTTATCCTAGTAAAAGGGGATTGAGGAATATCTTCGTGTCAGTTTGATGTTATCTATCTATGTGTGTTTGTAGGTGTATTTGCATTAATTTAGCCTCTTGCAGTTCTGTTTGACATTGGCATCCTGTTCATTGGTTTTGTTTTTTTTTCCATCCAGAGTCCACTCTTCACCTGGTGCTGCGTCTGAGAGGAGGAATCATCGAGCCTTCTCTCCGTCAGTTAGCTCAGAAATACAACTGCGAGAAGATGATCTGCCGCAAGTGAGTTCGTTCCGTCATATATTAAGAGCAGGTCCTGTGGTGTTTTAACACTTAGTATTGTTGGAATCTCCTAGAACAGCTTAATGCGTCTAATTTCAATATGGTTTGTTTGAATCAACGTGAGCCCCTCCCCTTCCACAAGCCAACTCTGCTCTGATTTGTCAGCTGGCCAAAGTCTGTTTTGATTGGTCCACTATTTCATGTCTACAACAAGACCATTTTAGAGGGGTGGGGATTATGCAAATGTGATACTTTGATCTTGTTTTGCACAGACCAGTAGCAGGTAAAATATTCAGAAATATAATGACTCGTAAAGGTGATCCAGAGTCACCTATTTTGTGTGTGTGTGAGACAGACTGTTTTGCAGACTGTTTACACTGCTACAAAATCTACATATTTTTTAATTGCAATTTTTTAATACAACCAGTTTTGTAGAGAAAATAATAAAAAGTTTTAGTACTTCATTTGGCCCAGAAATGATGTTAAACTCTTTTACAGGGTGTCCGCGGGGTCTTAAAAAGTATTAAAAGTTGATAAATCAATTATGAGAAACTTAAGGCCCTTAAAATGTATTAAAGTCTTAATCTGGTTTTTACGAGGTCTTAAATTTTGAGTTGTCCAAGTGTTTGACTTAAAAAAAGCATAAATATATTTTCCTCGATTAGTTCGGGTTGGGTGCGTCTGGCCGAGCTCCTCTGTCTGGGTGATGTCACAATTTGCAACAAACCTGTTGATGTGATGCTCTCCACATGTAGCGAAACCATAGAGCAGGGCTATTCAATTGCTGGCCCAGACTTGGAGGCAATTTGTTCCGGCCCTCCAAATAGTGTGACCAAGACATCAAAAATAAAATGAGTTCAGTCGAAAAACAGCTGCTATAGTGATGAAGTGACGTGCGTCTGTTCAATACAGCACGAGCTTCAGTTAAAGGCTGCACAGAGAATGAGTCACCTGGCATTAAGCGAGCGAGTGGCGCAAGCAGCCAAAAACATTTGGATACTTAAGCTCAAAGGCTTCTCAACGCCGCGTTTCTGTTGCACGTAACGAAACTAAACAGTTATGTCACCTGTGCGCTAGTTTAAAGTTCCGAGCTTATACACTAAGGCTAATACGCACGCACACTGGATTAACTTCCAATATTAGAATATATGGCAATTATGCATGCACAAGCGAAGAGATGTGCTCGCTCCTTCCAGGCGCACAGAGTAGAAAACATCTCACGCCGTAATGTCAACAAAAGATATGTTAGATGAACTATTACAAATGATTATGTATGTATTAACGCAGATGATAACAACAGTTCATTTAAATGCTTGCCTAACATAAAGCTTAAATTTACATTAGACATGATAACCATGATCATTCTTCAGACTATTATAGTACAACCAAAATCGATAATTGTTATGCAGCTTAAAACACCACATGAATGTGTCTGAATGTAGAAGAAGCCTACTTATGCACTGCACTGCTTTTATTGTGCTTTAAAATACAACATTTGAATGTTTGTAAAAAAGCCACATTGTACAATGCAGTGATGTTATGTATATATTAACATTTTAATGTAGAGCAATACAGCGTGGGTGTCTTATGCAGCAAATATGGGCTCTTATATTGCTGTCGTGTCATCACTCATTTTGTAAGTCATCTCTCCGGCCCCTCATTTGGGATGCTTTTCATGAACTGGCCCCCATGACAAACTAATTGAAAAACCCTGCCATAGAGCAACACAGAAGCAAAATGGGAAAATGTAAGTTTGCGTACTCCTAGTTGGAGAAAGACGAGTTTAAACAGTCGCTGAAAACAACCACGTCATTTATTCTTTCAAGGTTTGTTTCTTCCGAGCTTATCTTGAGTTCTGTTGCACGGTTGTTAGGGGTGTCAAAATTAATCGTTTCCTCGGTGCACCGCGATGCAGATGGGGACAATTCGATATCGGTACAGTAATAGATCATAACCGGATATTACTCACAGACGTCATTTATCCCCTATGCGCGATGTCGTGGTAGAATACTATGGTGAAGGAGGCGAGGGTGAGTAAATAAACACTCCTACTACCTAAAAAGCAGAACTTTCACTGACACTGAGGAATGGTAAAGCACAAGCTGCTATTTAACTACTAGGGAAAAATGCTGTAAAACTCCTTCTCTGCCCCCCCTCCCACACACACACACACACTTTGTGCATTTGACCCGTTGGCATGTTCGTGAGATAAATTTTCTTCTCCTCTCGGCTGTTAAAGCGATACTTGTGGATCCAGACACAAGCGAGCCTGTGGTGCGAGTTTATTGTTTTGTATTTATTCTATTACGGATTACCTGATAACCGCGTATTATGCACATATAGACTGACCCGCAGCTGTTTTTCCGCGTCACTCATGGGTGAGCAGCGCTTTTGTTTCTAAAGCCAGTCGCCCAGTCGTCTGTTGAGCGGGTGAAGACAATGACTAATCATAGAAGTTAATCATAGAACTTGCCAGCGCTCAAAAAGCAAGCAGGATAATATTTACATTAATTTATTTGTTATGAATGCTCGTGCTGTCTTCTGTGCGTGTGTTGAAGTTTTGTTTAAAACATTTACAAAGAGTGAATTTGAGCAGGTCAAATTAAAGGTACAGTTCATATATCTTACTGCTTGTATTAAAAGGACAAAATTGTATTTCAAGTAATAAATAAATATAAACATATTTATAGATTAAAAAAAAAAATCTTTTGTAAAGAAAAAAATCTAATTATGTATGGAAAGCATCGTCAATGCACTGTGATGCACCGAGATATCGAATTGAACCGAATCGATGGCATGATAATCGTAACCGAACCGTGAGACCCCAGTGTAGATTCACACCCCTAACGGTTGTGCTTTATTCATTTATTTAACTACAACTGTTTATTATCAACAGTTTAAGTTAAAGGTTTGATACTGATTAGAACTTGAAGTGGCGACGAGGTCTTCAGATATTCTGAGAAGGTCTTTAGAAAGTCTTAAAGAGGAATTGAAATTTCCTTTAGGATTCCTGCATATACCCTGTTTTTTTTTAGTAAGATAAATTTTTGCAAGTTTTATTTTTAAATTCTTAATGCACGTTTATATTAGAAAGAAATGACAACAAATTTTCTGATAATTGTTCTTTGACCAGTTTGTTCTGGTCAATTTTTGCTAATATTTAATTTAATAATTGTTTTATATTACATAATTTTCCAAAAAACACTCAATGCACATTTACTTTATAATAAAACGACACCAATTTTTCAGATATTTGGTAATTTTGTTTCTTGACCAGTTTGATGTTCTGGTCTATTACTTTTTACTCTAATTGATTTTTTTAAATATTTATTTTCTGTAAGCTTTTAAACTAAGTTTTTTCACCACAAAAAGCGATCACTCTGCTGACTCTAGAACGCTGTGTGTGTTCAGGTGCTATGCTCGTCTACATCCTCGTGCTGTCAACTGCCGTAAGAAGAAGTGTGGACACACCAACAACCTGCGGCCCAAGAAGAAGCTGAAGTAGATGCTCGGCAGACTCTGCATCTGCAACACTTTACTGTTGTTCTAATAAAATCTGGATCAAACCATCTGACTTCACTCTTCATTTGACAGCGGTTATTTAAATCAAATGTTTTCTTGTGCTAAAATCTCAAGCACCTCCCTTCTTCCTGCACTTTATTTTTATTTTTACAACTAAAAGTTTACAACTAAAGTTATTCCATATTTGGCACATGCAAAACATCGCAGGAAGGCCAGATTTTGGGGGAAACCACCACCACCTAAAAAAGCTAAATTGTAGAGGTTGTAAACTTATAGACTAATATTTGCACACAAATGATTATTAACTGTTGTATTTGATATATTGGTAACACTTTACAATAATGTTGTATTAATGTATTTATTAACATGAACAGTACATTTATTAATGTTTATTAATATTAGTTGATGGAAAAGTTGTTAGTTAATGGTAACTTGAGGTGCATTAACTGAAGCATGAATTTAGATTTTAATAATGCATTAGTGAATTATGATTATTAAATGCCTTACAAGTGTTGTTGAAACTAAGTTAAGGTTAGTAAATACATTAACTAATACAATCTTATTGTAAAGTGTGACCCAATATATTCTACAGCTGTGGTTCTACAATTGCAGGAATAAAATAATCTGTTTTTGTAGCCAGAAATATTTCTTATTTAACCATTTTAGCTGTAACAAGTTTCCAAAACACTCCTCTTTAAATTCAATTACAAAGTGTTTTAATAAATAAAATTGTAAGTTTTAAATGGTTAAAAGCTTTTGTTGGATCTCCTAGAACATGTTTGAATGTGTCTAAGATCAGAAAACATTCAGAAAGATTAATATTTGAATCATTTTGTGACTGAATTCAATATGGTTTGTTTAATCAATGTAAGCCCCTCCCCCTCAAGCCAACCCCGGCTCTGATTGGCCAGATGATTTGATTAGTCTATTCCATGTCTGAAACAAGAATAGGTCAGAGGGGTGGTGTTTATGCAAATGTGCTACTTTAGTTGCATAGATCAGTAGCAGGTAAACGATTGAATTTTTTTTTTTTGAAAGACGACCCCATGCAGACACATGAGGGGTGTCGAACTCAATTTCTGGAGGGCCGCAGCTCTGCAAAGTTTAGTTTTAGCCCTGCTTCAACACATCTATTTATCGATCTATCTATCAAACAACCCTAAATCCCTCAATTAATTTGATCCGGTGTGTTTAATTAGGGTTGGAACTAAACTGCGGCCCTGCAGGAACTGAGTTATTACCAAGGACAGTTACATTACAAACAAGCTTTGATGTTTTTCATTTTATTTCCAAAATTCAAGTAGAAAGTGTTTTTATAAATTACATTTGAAGATTTAAGTGGTTAAAAGCTTTTGCATTTTATTTTTAAATGCTGTGCTTTCAATTCTGATGAAATATTGAGTATTTAAGGATCAAATTGAAGGCCAAAACAGAGTTCATTGTAGATGAGGCATTTATAAATAAAACGTTCTGCCAAATGAATTGAGTTCATTATTACAGACATTTGTTAGCTAAATTGTGATAAAAAAAACTATATACACTTACTGGTCGCTTTATTAGGTACACCTTTCCTTGTTAACACATTTCTAATCAGCCAGTCACATGGCAGATATTTTCTTGACACACTTTGTGCTCATTAGTACCAATTGAGCATCATGTCAACGCCACAGCCTACCTGAGTGTTGTTGCTGACCATGTCCGTCCCTTTATGACCACAGTGTACTCATCGTCTGATGGCTACTTCCAGCAGGATAAAGCGCCATATCATAAGGCGTGAATCATCTCAGACTGATTTCTTGAACATGACAATGAGTTCACTGTACTCAAATGGCCTCCGCAGTCACCAGATCTCAATCCAATAGAGCAAGTTTGGGATGTGGTGGAACGGGAGATTCACATCATGAATGTGCAGCCGACAAATCTGCAGCAACTGCGTGATGCTATCATGTCAATATGAAGCAAAATCTGAGGAATATTTCCAGTACCTTGTTGAATCTATGACATGGATTAAGGCAGCTCTGAAGGCAAAAGGGGGGTCCAACCTGGAGGAAACCCACTCCAACATGGTGAGAAAATGCAAACCACACAGAAATGCCAACTGACCAGCGACCTTCTTGCTGTAAAGTGGCCGTGCTACCCATATATAGATGTGTAAATATATATATGCATGCAGATTGTTTCAGATGTGTGTGTGTATATATATATATATATATTAAGACAGTTATGGATGTTGAGTATTTAAACAAATAATTTGAGTTTGATATATTTTGATACGCTGACAAAGTGATAATATTTGCTTTGGCATTAATTAGCCCATTGTAAAAATAAGCTTGGTTAAAGATATTTAGATAAATGCACCATTATTGTTTCCATGAAGAACATTTATATGGAAATTCTTCATTCAACAAAATGTGGAAGAAAAATCTCTGCAAAGTTTTAAGACTAAAGACTTCTGTGCAATTACATGCAAATACAATTATTGTCATTATAGTATATATATATATATATATCATTATATAGTATCCTTTCAGTTTGCATAAAGAATATTGGAAAACATACAAGTCACACACAGAAAAGACTGGCATCTTAATGTAAAACAATATTTATTCAGCAAGTTTTGTTCATCCACCGAGAGCATGGTGTTACAGTGAGATCTGCTCTGGTCTTCAGCAGAGTTTGACTCAATAGTGCAGAATGAAGCTATCCTCATATTATCACCAGACTATGATCAAGAGCTGCAGGACAAACTCCTGCACAGCGCAGAATAATAAGGCTCAGAGTCAGACATCAGAGGAAAACAATGATGGAGTTTCTCATCACACTTAAAAAAAGCAATCAGTCTTCCTCCAAATCCCAGCAGCACATGCTCTCAGTGTGAATATACAGCGCAGAAGAGGAGATAGGAAAGATCACACCTGTTCATTTCACCTTACGCTGGAGACGTTTATAAGCAGGGTTGGGAAGTAACCATATATTGAACCTAATATTTAAAACAAAATGTAGTTTTTATTTTGCAATGTTAGCTGCGTTACTCCACTGAAGAAGAAAAAAAAGTGTTGATAATCATTTAAAATCAGACCATTTGTGTCCACAACAGCAGTCGTTCTCTGATTGGTCAACTTGGGCAAAATATGCCCCTCCATGTTTACATATACTACTCAAGACAAAAAATAATTACAGTTAAGTGTACACCCCCTAGAATCTCTTGGAGGAGACTTGCGTCGACTAGTGGTGGGCAAAGCAAGACTTCATGAAACACTGAAACAGTCGAAGCTTTGAAACGTTTCGAAACCCCACTCTACGGTGACACCTAGTGGTCATTTTTTTAAATGTTTTGCACTGGACCAGCTCCAGCAAAGAACAGTTGAGCAAATTGAGGTATTAAACCCCCCTTTGTAGGATTGAACAATCAAGTGCTTTAGTGGAGCGGTTAGGGTCCCTGACTACCTTGTGGGGATAGTGGGTTCGAGTCCAGGCTGATACAGCTATTTTAAAATGCTTAATATCAGTTTGAAGTGCTTTGTACTTGTTTTGTTTCAACATTGGTCTGAAATCTGAAACACTTTGTGAATAAATATGTCTTGTTTTGGTCATAAAACAGGGCTGTTGCTAGATCAGACATGGTTGTGGCCGGACGTTAACAAGAATTATTTATATTACTCATTAAATTTCCCATTTATTGTATTTTATTAATGTCTACCCAAAACTTAAACCCAACCATCACAGTACTGTAAAAATATGAATTATTGTTTTACAGTGTTATAAAAATGATGCTAAACTGATGGCGTATCAGCAGCTGTATATTATCCAGACTACACCATAAAACAGTAACATAATTAAAATACATTAAATCATGATTTCGGAGTATTTGAACAAGTCGGGATTCGAACCCAAAAGTAATTTGAAGCACCACTAGGACTACTAGGCCATATGAGACAGAATATTATTCCGACCCCATTAGTCAAAAGCAGATTCGCCAGGTCTCGAAACGCTTCGTCCACATAATAATTATTATTTAAAAAAATTTGCATTGCCAATCAGTCCAGATATGTTGGCTTCAGACGCCAACCCCTTCCAACCAGACGTCAGCGAGTCAGACAGATGCAACAAAGTCTTTGGGTTCTGCTACCAGGGGCGCCGCTAGGGAAGGAAAGTTAGGACAATTTAAAATGTCCAAGGTGTTTAGAGGCCATCAGATATATTTTTAGGGGCCAACCCACTTATTTCCAGTACCTTGTTGAATCTGACATGGATTAAAGCAGCTCTGAAGGCAAAAGGGGGGTCCAACCTGAAGGAAACCCATGCCAACATGGGGAGAAAAGGATCGATCTTCTGAACTGAATCGATTTAGTCACGTGACCAGGTGTTTCAAAACACTTTAGTCACATGACCTGGGTGTTTCGGATCATGCTTCAGTGCAGTGTTTCGAAACACTTGCGATTCGGGATCTCGACACTGTGTCGAAACACTTGCGATTCGGGATCTCGACACTGTGTCGAAACGTCAGTTTTTAACGTCAGCCATCCCTAGCGTGAAAGTTTACTAATGTTGAGAGAGGGGGTGTGAGGGGGTCATGTTAGTGGTGAAACTACGGATGTAAGTGAAGAGCGGGGGGCGGTGGGTTGGCGTGGTGGAGATCGCAGATGTAAATGAAGAGAGGGGGGGGGGGGGGTTGGGGAAATAATTTAATGGGGGGGGGGGGATGGGAATGGGGAGTGCAGTCGCGGACGTAAGTGGGTTGGCCCCTAAAAATATATCTGAATCGCCTCTAAAACACCATCGACACTTTAAATTGTCCTAACTTCCCCTCCCTAGCGGCGCCCCTGGTAGCAGAACCCAAAGACTTTGTTGCATCTGTCTGACTCGCTGGCGTCTGGTTGGAAGAGGTTGGCAACATATCTGGACTGATTGGCAATGCGAATTTTTAAAAATAATAATTATGTGGACATGGCCTGAAACATGAAGAGAGGGAGGGGCATATAGTAGCTCCTCCCCCTTAAAAGAAAACAGCCAATAGCTTTTTGTTTTTCCTCACAGCTCTGCCAGTGAGAGTAGTGGAGCTCAAGTGCATTAAAAAGCCAATGAGAAGAAGGGGGCGGGGCATGTCAGACACTAGAGAGCATTTGATTGGTCAGAATCTTTGATGAGTAACTAAAGTTTGAGGTGAAGTAAAAAAAAAAAAACACTGATTCTTTTAGGCGGAAGTGACAAACTGCACACTTTAGACGTCTTTATAATTTTAATATCTTCTGAATGGGAATGTTGTCACTATTTGGGAGCACACTAGCTTATAGATATCCTTAAAGCTAGCAATATTGACTTTATTTTCATTTTACAGGACCTTTAAAAGTAACTTCCCCAACCCTGTCTATAAAGCATGCAAATACAGATGTGGCTTGTGCTGTTGTGCCGGTTAAACACAGGCGCTCGGCACTTAAAATACTGCAGTTTGACAGCCAGACCAGAGGCTTCTTGTGCTATTTCACAATATAATGCAACATCATTTCGGCGTTTGAAGCCTTAGAAAGACAAAACGAAACGCATTCAAGCACATTCACAGTCCATTCCTCTATTACCGCTACTCTTAAACAGAAATAAATACAGCCCCGTGCATTCAAGGGCTTTTAAGATTCTATGGGAACAGAACAATTGTTTATGTCTACCTATGTTCTCTGCTATTAGTTAACGCTTTTAAACTACAGACGCTCAGTTCCAGAGGATGAACATGTACATTCACGCTGGTCTTTGGTTTGCACACTCCCAGCTGTGATTCTTGCTACATCCAAAATGAGCAAAAACAGCACAAATAAAACAAGATGATGGCACAGAAGCAGTAAACCCAGATTTTCAGATCGTTTGGCTACAAGTGAACAGAATCTCATATAATTCGCTTCCATTGTTGAATCACAAAGTCACGATTCAGCTTCAGGATGATTCTTGCTTCACTTTAGTCTAATTTTATAGTGTTTGCTAAATTTAATTGGTCTTGTACACGGCAGCTGTTCATGTTAAACTTGAATTTTGTGCAAATGCATGAAAAATTGCTCGCAAAATCATTAGAATTGGACGCTTCTTGCAATATTCGTATTATTCAAGCAATTATACTAACAATGTTATTAGTATAAACAGCAAAAATCAGGCACTTGAAAAATGTGGAAAGAATATTAAAAAGCCTTTATTAACACGGCTGTACCTTAAACCTGCACCTATGCATTTCGGCAAACACTTGCCATCATCAAGGTATAGCTATAGTCATGTCAATAAAGGCTTTTTAATCATTTTCCCACATTTTTCGAGTGCCTTGGATTGATTTTTGCTATTCATTCTAATTAATCCCTCACCCAAAGAGCACCGACACGTTATTTAAGCTACCCCTGAGCACTTTTTGTTTAATACTACTAGTATATTTTGAATTAGGTGATGACAATAATAGGTGTCATTTTATTACTAAAAGTTATTTTGGAACAACATTCATTCATTTTCGTTTCGGCTTGGTCCCTTTATTAATCAAGGGTCGCCACAGCGGAATGAACCGCCCACTTATCCAGCATATGTTTTACACAGCGGATGCCCTTCCAGCTGCAACCCAGTGCTGGGAAACACCAATACACACTCATTCACACACACATACTCATACACTACACCCAGGGCTTGACATTACCTTTTTTGATCACCAGACACTGTGGCTTGTAGATTTCCAGCATTACTAGCCACTCGCCATTTTCACTAGCCACACTTTTCTTGTTGGGAAAATATATTTGTATGCATAACTTGACTTTGACATGGTAAAATGACGTTATTTAGATGTGTTATGTCCACATGCCTTCTCATTCATTTATCTTCTTGTGTGAATTGTGTATTAGCTTGCTCAGTGTGCATGAGCAAATGGGTTGTGTCACAATACAATCAGTTTTTATTTCACAGGACTTTCCAGGGCTCAAAATGAAGGATTTACCAAGTTCATCTCTGACCACACCAAATAAGTATTTCTTAGCCACAATTTTATAATGTGTCAAAACATGGAAAATATAGCCGTATAGGTGCACTTTTTAATTCAACAAAACTTTTCTTTAAAATAAACTATAGTCATGTATCTAAAATATGCACAGTAATCTGTCCTGGCTAAAAGTCCCAGATCACCAGTTAACTACACATAAACGGAGAGTAATCTCTGATTAATGCCGAGTTCAGACTGCATGATTTTAGCCCTGATTTTGACTTGCCGACAGGTTTTGAGAAATCGCAGACAAATGCCTAAAATCACAGGCAAATCAGTGCTCGTGCATGCAAGTGACAATCACACAGTATGAACTATCAATAACGCGTTATGAGAGAATCACGATGAGTAGGGCCAGACGGAATTATTTCGGGAGTCTTATAACAAAAACCTTAATATGTGAAATATGTGTAATTTAAAAACTGAATAAATTCAGATTTACACACATTTACTCAAGTAAATAAACAGAATTAATGATGGGCTAAAAATCTGCGCAAAATCTGCAGAATTCTCCTCGCGAAGATTCCGCGTGGGCCTACCAATGAGTCGCTGACACCCGCGAGATATATTGGCATGCTAAATATCTGGAGCTGTCGGCGATTCAAATCATGCCGTGTGAATGTGTTCTGACTGAAAATAACATCCGCGATCACCTACAGCCAATGAGAGAGCAGCATTCACTAGCGTGGTTACCTTCAGGCCAGCGGGAGGCTGGAGGAGTAGCTAAAAGCGCTCATTTTCAGTTGATTTGGACCCAAGAAATGGAGGAAAAACTAGTGTAAATTTGTCATGAGCACTGAGTCTGTTTGACGTGTCATCTGATCAATATTACAATCAGGTCGAAAAGTAAAAAAAGTTGAGGAGAGATTGTTAATTCTCTTCAAAAGCCAGGCGAGCAACACAAGTTTCTACAGCTAAAGCCTTCTGTTTACATTATGTAGTTAATAACGAAAGATTTATAACGTGACCTCGCGTTGTTCCCATGTCACTTCTCGTGTGTGTTTGGCTGTGAGACGTAGTTTGGACAAAGTTGTATGTGATTCTTCCTATTTTAAAGTCATGCAGTGTGAGCTCTCCTGTCGCCGATCCATCCTACAGTGTAAACACAGCGCCGACAGAACACTAACCCAGATAGTCATGCAGTGTGAAAACATCCATGATACGACTACTTTGAAAATCATGCAGTCTTGGCATAAAGCAATGTTATTGTAAAAATAAAAAAATTAAACCATATTAACAAAAATAACTGTAAGCAAAAGAAAGCAGGTGAAACAGACTGTGTGTGATAATGAAAGGATGATCACCACACACGGTTACTATAGGCCTGTTAATAATCTGTTCAAAGAATAATTCAAATGAAAGCAGTGACCGCTGCTGCTTACAAAAGAATATGTGTATTTTTATTTTTAATCTTGAGCTCTTGAAAGCAGCAGGACTGTGGGTGCATGATCATCGCTCTTTGTCCAGTCTTTTTCAAAGGGAACCGATCGCACCAGTTGCGCTTCCTCTAGGCACGGTGTCTTCGCGCATGTAAACAGGAGCCCACATCACATCACATGTGCGCGCAAGTGATCATTCTCTCGTTCGGTATTCACCTGCTTTCTTTTGCTCGTGCTGCTTCTCGATTCTAAGATTACATTTGCACGAATATTGGTCCATGCTTATTGTTGAACCCTGCTATTTAGAAAACTACAATTTAAAAATGATTTCCAACCAGCCAAAATGGCTAGTGGAGGTGTCTGTCTAACCCGCCACAGCTGAAATCTACCCACATATAGTGGGTTGTGTTAGTGTGAAGCCCTGACTACGGCCAATTAAGTTTATTTAATTCTCCAATAGTGCATGTGTTTGGACTGTGGGGGAAACCGGAGCACCCGGAGGAAACCCACGGCAACATGTGGAGAACTTGCAAACTCCACACAGAATTGCCAACTGGCCCAGCCGAGGCTCGAACCAGCAACCTTCTTGCTGTGAGGCCACAGTGCTAACCACTGAGCCACCATGCCGCCCCAAGATGCAAAATATAAAGTTTGACTTGAAGATGAACTACATTTCCTCAGCTTTTGTAAGAACACAGAATAATCCATAACAGACCAGTTGAACTATTTCATTTTCAACGTAATTCCCAAATAATTCTTCCACCTTTTAGTCTAATTAAAACGTCTTTGTAGATTAAAGCCCTTTCAATAGAAATAAGTGAAATTTGTCAGCTAAATTATTATTCAAAAAAAGTGTAGTATTAAATATTTCATTATTCATTTACCTTCAGCTTAGTCCCTTATTTATCAAAGGTCACCACAGCAGAATGAACCACCAACTTATCCAGCATATGTTTTATGCAGTGGATGCCCTTCCAGCCGCAACCCAGTACTGGGAAACACCCATACACACTCACATTCACACACACTCATACACTACGGTCAATTTAGTTTATCAATTCCCCTATAGCGCATGTGTTTGGACTGTGGGGGAAACCGGAGCACCCGGAGGAAATCCACACCAACACGGGGTGAACATGCAAACTCCACACAGAAATGCCAACTGACCCAGCTGGGACTCGAACCAAGGACCTTCTTGCTGTGAGGTGATTATTATTATTATTATTACTTACAAAATAATTGAAAGTAGTTGTGAAAAACACATTTTCCTTGTTTAAATAAACCTTTTGTACTGTTAAACGGAATTGGTAATGCTCTAAATCAGGGGTTCTCAACCTTTTGCAAGCTGTTCCCCCCCTAAAGCTGGTTCATTGCAGTTGGGGCCCCAGCAGGGGCGGAATGGGACCAAAATTCAGCCCTGGCAGTTGATCAACTGTGACAGTCCCGGTTTTAACAAAAAGGGATGGGGCAGGTTGACAGTCCCGGCTTTCCCAAAACCAGGGGGCTGTATTTTGACTAGTTTATTTATTAAAATAGTCTACTCACGCCCCTCCCCCCACCCCTGATTGAGAACCACTGCTCTAAATAAATGTTTAATTATAAAATGTTATACCAAACAACTCTTTAGATACTGTGCTGAAACAGTGGCTCAGTGGTTAGCACTGTGGCCTCACAGCAAGAAGATTGCTGGTTCGAGTCCCGGCTTGTCATTTCTGTGTGGAGTTTGCATGTTCTCCCTGTGTTGGCGAATTTTATCTGGGTGTCCCCCACAGTCCAAACACATGCGCTATAGGGGTATTGAATATACTAAATTGGCCGTAGTGTATGAGTGTGTGTGTGTGATTGAGTGTGCATTGGTGTTTCCCAGTGATGGGTTGCGGCTGGAAGGGCATCTGCTGTGTAAAGCATATGCTGGATAAGTTGGCGGTTCATTCCGCTGTGGCGACCCTTGAATAATAAAAGGACTAAGATGAAGGAAAATGAATGAATGAATGAACTTTAGATTCTGCCAAAATCATTTAATTACTTTTACCAGATCTTGTATATTCATGAACATTTCATTGACTTTTTTATGACACATGCTTGAAAGGTGTAAGCTAAAGTCACAATCAGAATTATTGAACCCCCTTTGAATATTGTTTTCTTTTTAAATATTTCCCAAATGATGTTGAACAGAGCAAGGAAATGTTCACAGTATGTCTGATAATATTTTTTTCTTTGGAGAAAGTCTTATTTGTTTTATTTTGGCTAGAATAAAAGCAGTTTTTTATTTTTAAAACCCATTTTAAGGTCAATATTATTAACCCCTTTAAGCTATTTATTTTTTCTGATAGTCTACAGAACAAACTATCATTATACAATAACTTGCCTAATTACCCTAACCTGCCTAGTTAACCTAATTAACCTAGTTAAGCCTTTAAATGTCACTTTAAGCTGAACACTACTGTCTTGAAAAATATCTAGTCACATAATATTTACTGTCATCATGACAAAGATAAAATAAATCAGTTATTAGAGATGAGTTATTAAAACTATTATGATTAGAAATGTGTTGAAAAAATATCTCCGTTAAACAGAAATTGTGGAGAGAAAAAAACAGGGGGGCTAATAAATCAGGGGGTTTGAATAATTCTGATTGCAACTGTAAATTAGCACAAACAATGTTTATTATGAAATATTTGTTCATTTGTGAAATATTTAATGTGATAAGTGTAATCGTTTTACATGTAAAACACTGCAAATAAACCAGTGATGTTGAGCAAACAGAAGTATCTAACTTTCTGCACCAAATGAATTCATACTTAATAAAAATCAAATGATTAAATGGATTATGAATAGAATCAGAATCATTTGAGAAAGAATCGTGACATTAGTGAATCAACTTCTCCAATCCAGAGTTTGACCTCTAACATGAATCCAAATCAAGGTAGTGTTGGTGATGCAGTAAACGATGAGTGAATGCAGACTGTAGTGTATTTGAGTGTGTTATTGCCGGAGCGCACACAGAAGCGTGTGTGTGTGTGTGTGTGCATTTATTTACTGATGAGTTTGAGCAGACTCTGCCGCAGGTCATTGAGGTCAAAGATCTTGATGTCCAGGATCTGAACGACTCTCTGAACTTCATTGTGGGCTCGATCCCGATCCTCCAGCGCAGCCGCCAGAGTCTGCTCCGCGCTATCTACACGACGCTCCAGATCCATGTTACGCATCTCCAGCTCCTGAAACACACACACAAACGCATGACAAACACACGAATGCACAAACACCCATGTGCACACACAGACACAAACACACGCAAGCATGCACACACACACACAAATACACACGCATGTGCACACACGCAAATATACAGACACACACACACACACACACACACAAACGCATGACATACACACGCATGCACGAACACCCATGTGCACACACAGACACATGGACACAAACACACGCAAGCATACACACACACACACACACACGCATGTGCACACACGCATATATACAGACACACACACACACACACACACACACACACAAGTATGCACACACACACGCATGCATGCACACATAAACACATAGACGACAGTGCTAACCACTGAGCCGCCATGCTGCCCATAATAATGATAATGAGGGCGCATGGTGGTGCATTGGGTAGCATGTTTGTCTCACAGAAAGAAGGTTGCTGGTTCGAGCCTCGGCTGGGTCAGTTGGCATTTCTGTGTGGAGTTTGCATGTTCTCCCCGTGTTGGCGTGGGTTTCCTCCGGGTGCTCCGGTTTCCCCCACAGTCCAAACACATGCGCTATACTGTAGGTGAATTGGGTAGGCTAAATTGTCCATAGTGTGTGTGTGTGTGTGAATGAGTGTGTGTGGATGTTTCTCAGAGATGGGTTGCAGCTGGAAGGGCATCCTCTGCGTAAAACATATGCTGAATAAGTTGGCGGTTCATTCCGCTGTGGCGACCCCTGATTAATAAAGGGACTAAGCCGAAAAGAAAATGAATGAATGAATAATAATGTCAAATAAAAATAGAGTAGGTCTTGTGCGAACACATGCATGTATCTGAAATGGACTGTAAAGTGTGTGTGTGTGGTGTGGTCCAGCACCTGTAGTCTGTGTATGGCCTCTTCTCTCTCCTGCTCCAGCTCATGGAAATCTGACTTCTTACTCTGGAGGATGAGGATCTCCTGAAACACACACACA
>CAIGQZ010001210.1:3378083-3391509 GCA_903798205.1 Danio tinwini
TATCAGTCATTTAGGGCGGAGTTGTCAGTCATTTAGGGAGAGGCTGTATGTCATTTAGGGCAGGGCTGGTGGGACTATCAGTCATTTGGGGCAGGCAGGGTTATCAGTCCTTTAGGATGGGGATATCAGTGTTTTAGGGCAGGGTTATCAGTCATTTAGAAAAGAGCTATCAGTCATTTAGGGCAGGACTATCTGTCATTTAGGGCGGGGCTATCAGACATTTGGGGAGGAGCTATCTGTCCTTTGGGGTGGAGCTATTAGTCATTTAGGGTGAGGTATCAGTCAATTGGGGCGGGGTTATCAGTCCTTTAGGGTGGAGCTATCTGTCGTTTAGAACGGGGCTATCAGTCATTTAGGGCGGGGTTGTCAGTCATTTGGTGTGGGGCTATCAGTCCTTTAGGGCGAAGATATCAGTCCTTTAGGGTGGGGATATCTGTCCTTTAAGGCTTAAAGACTCATTTCAAACCTTTAAGACTTGATGAGAATCCCAATTAAAGTTAAGATTAGCTTCTGTAATACAAACTTGCAAAAAATCCTAATTTAATATAACATCTTAAAAGCGAAGACTAAAACAAGAAACTTTTTGTAATAAATCCCTCCTCAGGATCACAAAAGCTGTACTTGTTACTTGATAACATAACTCGGGTTTACTGGTAATGCACTGAATATAATTACAGTAGCTGTGCATCACAGCATGCATTCACTGTAAAAAGTTTATTCTGTAGTAATCTGATAAACCTAATAATAATTCAATATCACCATGACAACAAGCACTTTCCCAGGAATCCATTTATCAAACAGTTATTATAATATCACCTATTATAAGAGCACTTCAATATCACAGTGACTTTCACATTTTGATTGACAAATAATGTCAAAAACGCCTCAGTTTTCAGAGCAGTGCTGTACAGTCTGCAGTTAATAACCGTGCATCAACGCTTTCCAGGAATCAGAGGCATTTTCAATAATAATCTAGACTGGGTATTTCTACAGGAACTACTAAGACACTCTCCACTACAACACTGAAGAGTCATCTGATGGTCCAACACCAGAATTGAAGCGCATTTTACATTTTATTTTTAGGTTTTAAGGCAAAATTAAATCTTTGTATTACAGAAATGAAGGTGAATCTCATGACTAACTGAGATTCACGTGCATATCTAAAACAAAGATTTAATTTAGCCATTAAAGAGCCCCTATTATGGGGTTTAGAAAATGACCACCCATGCAGTGTCTATCACAGCTCTAAGCGAAGGAAAACATCCAGCTGAGGTTCAAATCTGAAAGTACACCGTGTTCAAAACTATTGATTCTATTGAGTCGACTCAGAGTCAGATGAATGCCTCATCCTTTGTTCGGATCTTTTGCTTGCATGTGTCGACATCGATATGGGACATCGCCAAATATGAAGTGCTGGATCCAGTAAAAACCATGAATGTGCCTTTCCCTTCAGACATTAGCTGAGTGCGAGGGATCATGGGATTGATCATGACACGAAGATTACCATCACTGAGAGATGGCCACACATGTGGCTGTAGGGAATAAAGGGTTAAAGTTCGTTTTCACAACAATACCACATACAACCTAGTGTGTTGTTTATACCTGTTTTTTTTCCTGATGATTGATACACTAACCTACCCTGCAGTGTGGGATTCATCAGCAGTTTGTTATTACAGAACGATCAGCAAAGACAACTAATTTATGGAACTTTGTCAGTAACTCTTACACAGTTTAGATGTACCAGTTTCTTCTTCCTCCAGATCCTGTAAGTGTTTTTTTCTTCCTCCGCATAATAACATGAGTGTGATGAAAATTGTTGCCTTGTTTTCTGTAGTAAATATGTGTTTAATTGTGTGTTGTAAGTTGTAATCGCTCTGTGCGACTTGGAATCATGAATCTGTTATAGATCAGTGCTTGTACTGTATCTCTTAGGTTAAATCTGTATGGGGCCGTTCACATATATGCCTCCAAAATCATGTTGAAAATGCGTGTTTACTTTACTGATTTAAATGCGTTTCTGATCTCGCGATCCTCTGCTGTTTGCCTTTGCTATGACCACCATCAGTTGTTCCTACGCACATGCTGTCAATTTCCAACACAGTTCAACTTTTGCCACTGCGTGGATTAATACTGAATGTGTGTCATTGTTATTACTTGGGGTTAGGGTTAAGAGTAGAGTAATATGCAGGTGTGTAACTGTGTTGCTTTAATGCACTCCTGCATTGGGCCCCCACATATACTCTGTGCTCTCACTAATTCATAACCGTGGTGGGCGTTTCTCTCTGTCACACGCAGAACCCAGTCAACCAATCACAACAGACTGGGTTATTGGACCAATCACAGCAGATTGGCCTCATGCAAAGGAGAGGGAATTGGGAATAAATGAATCATTAAACAATTCATATAGGAGTCGCTGTGATAATTAGGTCAAAATAATTGCACATTATAAGACAATGAACGTGTTTTTTGACCTTGCATGCATATCAGACTGTTGTTGGCGACCCCCAAAACCAAAGTATGACCTTTATTAATGCATAATAGGGGCTCTTTAAACCTAAAACAAAAAATATAATTAATGCAAAAAGTAAAACTTCAATAATCCACTATAAGGTACGTGACGCGCTCATGAGCCTAGACGCACGCTAGACGAGCTCCGCACATGTAGCCTTTTTTTCTGTAGATTTATCTCATTAATTTACATTTGGGGTAGTTTTTTTTCGTTTACATATGTCCTGTAGATGTCACACAGTCGGAAACTCGCTTACTCTTCACCATCATCCTCTCCTATTAAGAAGAAAACTAAATCGTCAACCACGTCAGGCCGAACAGACATGGAGGAAAACATGGCGGCCAATTTGAAGCGATTTGAGGACATTCTGAAAGCTGAACTTGCAGCAATGCGCTCGGAATTTTCCTCTCACATAACAGCAATTCAAAATATGTGTTCCAAAGTGGATTTCTTAACTGGGGAGCAGAGAGAACAGAAAAAGGTGATCAACGAGCACGCTCGGCGTCTGGATTCTCTCGAGCAACAAGTGACTGAACTACAAGACCGCAGCAGACGCAGCAACCTCCGTTTACTAGGACTTCCCGAAGGAGCGGAGAAAGACGACCCAATCGGCTTTCTGAAGCGATCACTACCGACATGGATTCCGTCGCTGGCGAACAAAGAAATAGAAGTTGAACGTGCACACCGAGTTTATTCCAGAACCTCGTCCGATCACTCCAAGCCACGACCTTTCCTATTCAAGCTGCTGCGCTTCAACGACAGAAATCTGATTCTGAATGAAGCTAGACGCCATGGTCCGGTTAAAACAAACGACGGTGCAATGCTGAACTTTTTTCCGGATTTTTCCCCTACAACGGCAAAGAAGCGCAGCTCTTTCACTATAATACGGAGGGAACTGAAAGACGCAGGTCTCCAAACCTTTCTTCTGTATCCAGCTACGCTAAAGATCGTCATGAAACACGGCGAAATTAAACATCTATATTCCTCGGAGGAAGCTCGCCAGTTTCTGAACTCGTTTTCGGGACTTTCCCCAAGTATGGAAGTGTCGCAAGGGTTGGTTAATACTGAGTAACTTGATTTAGGATTTTAAAATTCTAAATATGGTGGTCTTTCACTTGCTGTTATGCCTACAAGCCGATAAAGATGTCAATAATACACAAAGTCTAGATTACATTTAAAATCCGACATTTTAGTTTTTCTGACAGAACACTTTACTTGTTCTGACAGAACACTTTACACTTTAACTAGTGTTCCTGATAAATAAATTTTATTTTATTTATATATATATTATTTAATCCCCAAAATTCTTTCCTTGTGTTTAATCCAGTATTTTATTCCGTTACAATAGGGCTCATGGCGGTGGTTAACGTTAGTACTGTTCAGGTCGTCATGACAATGTCACTGACTAAGAATGGGGTGGGTGACAGTCCAGGGTTAGTTCTTACCCTGGATTGTAACAGTTCTTTGAGACTGGTTTTATTTATGTTACAGTTTTTTTGTAGGTGCGTTAATCGGGTTAAAGGTAGACTTGAGACAATGCAAGTGCTGTGTTTCTATTACATCTTATCCATTCGATTTACTTTGTTGTTTGATAGTTATGACTGAGTTGAACATACTTAGCTGTAATATTAATGGCATTAATGACTCACATAAGCGCGTAAGTTTTTTGGATTTGTTACAGCAAAGAAAAGTTGATGTTGCCTTAGTTCAGGAATCACATCTACAAGAGGAGGATATTCATAGATGTAACAATAAATATTATGAGGTGGTCTCATTTGCTGCATCTGACAATAAAACTAAAGGAGTGTTAATTATCACTAGAAGGAAAATTAATTTAACTATATTAGACAGACAAGGTGATGATGGGGGTAGAATAGCTTATATAAAGACTGTAATTGATAATAGGAAGATAGCTTTTCTTTCAGTTTATGCCCCATGTAACCCAGATCTAAGCTTTTTTGCAAAATTATCCAGGTATCTTACAGAATTATCAGATTGTGAGTTAATAATGGGAGCAGATATGAATACTGTAATGTCCCCTGAACTGGATAGGTCAGTTAATAAAACCTCTTTTTCACAAACAACTTCTTCTGCACATCTTAAACAGTGCATAAGCTCGTTTTCGTTAGTGGATACATGGCGATTATTTAATCCATCTAAAAAATCATATACATTTTTTTCTGCCCGACACAAATCATATTCACGTATAGACTACATTTTTATTTCATCTTCCATGACTGCAATGATACATCAAGTTGATATCTCCCCTGTTTCTTTGTCTGATCACTGTAGTAATTTTGTGAAGCTCTCATTTAATCAACATCCCCCACGAGCCTCAAGATGGCGCTTCAACACAAACTTATTAAAGGATGAAAATTTTTGTGAACAATTTAGATTGAAACTACGTGAATTCATCGATATAAATAAAGGCTCAGTAGAGGATCCTCGACCATTATGGCAAGCGATTAAGGGTTTTGTAAGAAATTTTTCAATTTCATTTGCGTCTTTTCGTCAAAAAAGCAATCGTAAGAAAATCTCTGATTTAGAATCTAATCTGGGAACACTAGAACAAATGAACCAGCAATTTTTTTCTGACAGTACAGCAGCATCAGTTGAAATAATTAAAAAGGAATTAAATTTATTATATAGACACAGAGCTGAATTTTTGATTCAAAGGTCCAGACAAAACTACTATTTTCAAGGCAGCAGACCTAGTCATCTATTGGCATTAAGATTACGTAACAGTGAAAAATTTGCTAACATTACTGCAGTGAAATCTCAAAATGGAGATATTCTGACAGATCAAAAGGGCATAAATGATACGTTTCGCTCTTTTTACAGTGACCTATATACTTCTAATTCTAGTTGCGAACCCATGTCCTACTCTTCCTTCTTGTCTACTCTTGATCTTCCACATCTGTCAGAAACAGATTCTGAACTGCTAGACAAACCTATATCACTTACTGAGTTAGAATCTTCTATCAAACGCATGAGCAAAGGGAAATCCCCAGGCCTAGATGGCATACCAGTAGAATTATATTTGTATTTTTGGTCTGATCTGGGCCCTTATTTGTTAGACATGTTGCAATATTCAGTCGATCATGGATCTTTTCCTCAAAACATGAATGTGGCTATTATATCCTTGTTATTAAAAAAAGATAAAGACCCCTTATTATGTTCTAATTACCGCCCACTTTCGTTAATTGGCACAGATCTTAAAATTTATGCAAAACTCCTTGCCAATCGTCTAGAAGGCCTTATGACCAAACTTGTACATCACAACCAAACAGGGTTTATTAAATCCCGCTCTGCTTCAGATAATCTACGAAGACTTCTTCACATAATCTCTTCATCTGAGCAAAGGAATTCTCCTTCTGCTATTTTATCACTGGATGCAATGAAAGCCTTCGACTATTTAGAATGGGACTATTTGTGGGCGGTACTTAGTCATTTAGGTTTTAATTCAAAATTTTTAAAAATGATCCAAATACTGTATGCTAATCCCACAGCCACTATACTCACAGGTCATATATCTTCACAATCTTTTTCTATTGAAAGAGGCACACGTCAAGGGTGTCCTCTCTCTCCACTACTGTTTGCTTTATCTTTAGAACCCCTGGCCCAAGCTGTGCGTCAATCAGATTTAATACTTCCCATTTCAATTAGGAACACCTCACATCACATATCATTATTTGCTGATGATGTTTTACTTTTTTTAGATAAACCAGCTCAAACAGTCCCCCACGTTTTAACATTATTCAGTAAATTCAGCACTCTATCTGGGTATAAAATTAATTGGTCGAAGTCATCTTTGCTCCCTCTTAACTTTAATGTGGGGTCCACAACATACTTTGGGTATATTCCTGTGGTACATTCCTTCAAATATCTTGGTGTAGATATTTATCCATCTCTACAGAACATTGTTTTAAAAAACTATAACAACAGCTTAACCAAGGTCACCTCAGATCTGGCAAATTGGACACACCTCCCTACTTCTCTCCATGCTAGAATGTCTGTAATAAAAATGAATATCCTTCCTCGCATTAATTTTTATTCCTATATGATTCCTTTATCTCCACCAATTGGTTACTGGAAAAAACTAAATTCTGTAATCTCTCATTATATTTGGAATGGCAAACGTCCTCGAATTAAGCTATCTACTCTACAGCGTAGCAAAACAGATGGAGGCTGGTCGTTCCCAAATTTTAAATTGTACGCAGACTCATTCCACCTTCGTGCATTATCATCTTGGTTTAATCCTAATGTATCTACGTCATGGCAGGAAATCGAAGAAGCTATTGTTTTCCCACATGACTTAGAATATTTGTTTTTTTCCGGCCTCTCTCTAAGGCAATGTAAACTTCGTTTTGGTCCTATCATCACACATTTCATTTCTACCTGGAGGTCGACAACCAAAAAAATTGAACTAAATGTAGAGTGGCACAGACACTCACCCCTGTTCCATAATTATAATTTTTTATCAGGGAAAATTCCATTTCACAGTCCACACTGGGAGAAATGCAATGTTAAATCATTGGGCGATATTTATGATGATAAAGGCCTAAAATCATTTCAAGACATTAAGGATCGTTTTAGTTTACCAGGAACTCAATTTTTTATGTATCTTCACATTAGATCCGCGATTCGCGCATATGGCATTCCCTGGGATGCACAATTGCCTGTACACCCTTTGCGTAAGATAATTACACCCAATATTACATCTGTTGCTTCTGCTTCACTTATATATACCTCTCTTATTAAAAAATCCTACAAACCACTATCTATTTCTACTATTTGGTCTAAGGATATCAGTGGAGATATGGAATCTTTAATTTCTGATCAAACTTGGGACACTATTTCATCCTCCTCAAAAAATCCAAACCATCAAATGATACATTGGAAACTGTTGCATAGACTCTATTTATCCCCTGTAAAACGATTTTATATGCATTTATCACCTTCCCCAGACTGTGACTTATGCTCACAGAGGACAGTTGGCACTTATTTTCATTATTATTGGGAATGTCCTGCACTTCATTCCTTTTGGTCTCAGCTGGCTCATGATGCTTCATTTTTAATGGGAAAAGATGTAGAACTGACTCCAGTATGCTTTTTCCTAAACGATTTTTCTAACATGTCACTCTCAACGCAACAAAAAAACTTACTCTTAGCTGCCTTTACAGCTGCTAAGAAAATGTTGGTCTGCCGCTGGATCCCTCCTCATATTATGAGTAGGCGTCAATGGGGCCTATCTTTGCTGGACATTATTTGTATGGAACTTTCAACAGCGCGCATACATGGTGCTCAGTCAAAAACTGTCAAGTCCTGGATTTTAGCTTTTGATATTGTGAAATCTTTTGTTTCTACCTTCTAATGCTCAACCTTTCTGTTTATATGTGCTATATGCATCGCATGATGTAATAGTTATGTATTTTGTACTTACCTAACTTCTACCCTGTATTTGGCTAATATTATCCACTCAGTTTTTTTTTTTTTGGTTTTTTTTTTTCCTCTACACAGCAATCTTTGTGCTTCTGTTATTATAGAACAAGTCTACCTGGGTGGGGGGTGGGTATTCGGGGTTGTTTTACGATTAAGTCATATGCTGTTTGGTTTCTATGTTAAACAAAAACTGAAATAATAAAAACAATTGTTCACAAAAAAAAAAATAATCCACTATAAGGTTATGTGAATATGTTAAGGCGCCCTATTGAATTTCCAGATTTTCTGTATCAGGACATAATACAAACTATAATAATAAAAAAATAAATAAAATAAAAACGATCCTAAAAATATTAGTGTCTTGTGAGATATGAGGTAAAGTTTTACATGATGGAAAAACAGGTTCAGTTGTGTGTGAAAAAGTTTGGGCCCCCTATCAGATTTCAATTTATCCATATCAGGACATGACAAACGATCCGATCTTTGGCAGGTCTTAAAAGGCACCTATGATGAAAATCATTTTTTGTAAGCTGTTTGGACAGAACTGTGTGTAGGTATAGAGTCTCCACAGTCATATTGCAGTGATATAAAGACAATAAGTCTCTTTTTTATCTTATTTCCTGATGTTAGGATCCAAATCCCTCCCATTTTGAGGCAGACTGTAATGTGATGTAAGAGTGCGGCTTCCCCGCCCACTGAATTGATTGACAGCCGTGTATTAACATGTCTCCCAATTAACGCGTATAATCATATCAACAAGACAGGACGTGTGCAAAGCAACGGAAATTAAAAGATCTGTTCAGCTCTCTGTGATCATCAGCCATCATCAAATGTGACAAGTTTAAAATGAGTTAAAACAGTGCATGTTTGTAATAAAGACAGTAAAATCGCTGTAATTCATCACTACAGCCGCGTGTCAGTATAAAAGATGCTTCAATCCCGGTTTGTGGACATTAAATCAGGTTTATTTTGTACATCAACATAACGGATATTCATACAGCAGTGTATTTTAACGTGTATCCTGTCACATTTGCCGTGCAAAAACAGTGCAAAGTTAAACGCTGGCTGTGTGTGTGTGTGTCCGCTGTTTGTTCGTGTGTCTTTGTGTATGTGTGTAATGACATTGTGTAATGACATTGTGTGTGACTCATCGTTGCAGAAAGGCTTGAATTAACTCCTCAACAAATGCATCCAACAATCATTGGGAAAGTTCTTACTGTAGTGTTTCGTACAAACGTTACGTGAGATCTGCTTCCTTTATGTCTGTCACGGTGCTGTTTATCTGACACAGCCGAGGTGGAGATTGAGGCACACTTTGACAGGCACATGGGAACGGTGGACGGGGAGAACTAGCATTAAAGGCACAGGCCTCAAAACAAGCTACATAGTGTTTAAAGCAGAAAATCTATGGAGCTAATTATATGCCAAAACAATCTGAATTTGAATTGTGTTCATTTGAATTATTGACAATTGTAATTAAATAAATCTGAATTTTTACACGCCGTTAAAATTCGTTTTGAATCTGAATTTCATAACTTGAATATTGAACATCTAAAATTTAGGACAACTGAATTTTTCAAGGCTGAAATTTTTATAGACGCATTTTCAAGCTTCAGATTTTTTTTGTGTTCTGAATTCACTCGACTGCAGAAATATCCAGCGTGTGAAAATACAGGTTCAAATTTTCAAGATGAAGAAATTCAGAGCTTCAAATTCAACATCCTAAAATTTAAAACCAGAAATTCAGATCGTGAAATTCAGATTCAGCGGAAAGTAGGTCAGGGGTCATCAACAGGAAAGAGTAGACAATCCTCCTCCGAAGGATGCAGACTTCAAAGGTAAGTCCTTCCAAGTCCACACAGGCCGAAGTGAGCGTTTTGAAATGAGACAATATAGCCTACAGAGGACGGATCTCATCACAAGGCAACCGTAACAGCTGCTGTTAATAAGCTCTGATCAAATTTGTAAATATTTTTTTAAGTGATTTTAAAGCTTATTGTAAAGGATCTAAAGGCAAAACAAGGTTTATAAAAGCTGGAAATATATTTCCTTTGATCCATACATGTCCCAACATTTAAACCAGGGATTTCCGCAGATTTTTAGCCCATCAATAATTCTGTTTATTTATTTGAGTAAATGTGTGTAAATCTGAATTTATTCAGTTTTAAAATTACACATATTTCACATATTAAGACTTTAGTTATGATATTCCCAAAATAATTCCGCAGAAATCCGCAGATGTTTACCAAAATTCTCCTCAGAAATTGCAAAAAACATCCGCAGATTCCGTCTGGCCCTAGTCATGGTGGCCAGTCCATAAAAAGCATACCAAACGGGGGGCCGGAGAGATATGACTTGCAATATAAGTGATGACACAACAGCAATATAAGAGCACATATGCTGTATTTTTGCTCCATTAGACACCCACGTTGACTTTTTCTACAATAAAACGTTAATAATTTTGAAACTACATAACATCACTGCATTGTACGATGTGGCTTCTTTTACAAGCATATCATTGCTTAAGTAGGCTTCTTCTACATTCAGACACATTCATATGTTCTGTTTTAAACTGCGTAACAATTAGGGATGCAACGATTATAGATTTTAGTTGTACGATTATAGTCTGAAGAATTTACAGTTATCACCATTATTATGCATTTATTACATTTAAAACACTACTAGTTTAGAAAATCACAAGAAAACTGCTTATTAAAGTGTTGTTTATTGCTGCTCAGGAACCAAATACAGCACAAAATATTAATAAAACACAAGCAACAGTCCATTTCTCTCTTTGGACTTAAACATAAATGAAAAAGTTTTTGATTTAAAGATGAGTGATCATTTTACAATGAAAATAAATGACAGAACAATGAATAAATACATAAAAATAAGAATAAATAAAAATAGCATTTGTCTAATGTTAATTTAAGCTATATATTAGCTAAGAATTTAAATGAACAGTTGCTATTATCTGTGTTCAGACATAATCATTTTTAATAATTCATCTAATGTATCTTTTGTTTACATTGCACTGAAAGGCACGCACAACTCTCACCGCTACAGCCTGAGATCATTTCTACTGTGTGCTGAGCCTGCAAGGCGCGAGTGTGTCGGTTCACTTGTGAGCCGTGCGTGCACCGCTTCCAATATGCGCACGTCTCAATTGGAAATACTTGCGCGCGGAAAAACGCAATATGTCAATGGCTTGCTGCTATGGTTAACCCAATGTGCGTGCATATTGGCTTAACTAGTTGCAGCAGCTTTTTTTTCCGTGCAACAGAAATGCGGTGCTGAGAAGCCTTTAATAAATAAAAGCAGGGGTAATAGTGAAATCGGCTAATCATTGCATTCCTATTAACTATATCAGTGCATTGTACAAAAGGCCTTTTCTACAAACATATCCAAATGTTTTCGGCTGCTCGCACCACTCACCTAACGTCAGGTGACTCATTCTCTGTGCAACCGTTAACTGAAGCTCGTGCTGTATTGAACAGACGCACGTCACTTCATCACTATAGCGGGCGTTTTTCGACTGAACTAAATTTATTTTTGATGTCTTGGTCACACTATTTGGGGGGCCTGAACAAATTGCCTCGGGGGCTGGGTTCAGCCCGCGGGCCGCCAATTGAATAGACCTGATGTAAACCAATTAGTAAGACATGTCATACACTTTTAGTTTTTTAACATGTGTTTAGATTTCCAAGTAAAATAAACTTAATTCATACATTTAAACCAGAGTTTTCTTTTAAAAACGTCCTGGCTTTATCAGCACGCAATGAATCTTGAGACGTTCGAGGCCACTAGGGATCCACCGGTTGTGTCCTTCATCACTTGCGAAGGAAGGATGCATTTTGAGGCTGCGCTTGAAGGAGCCTTCGTCGCGACACGATGACGCAGCGCACTTCGAATGCATCCTTCGGAGGATGCAGCCTCTGAAATGAGCTGTAGTTTTAGGTTTTTTTTATTTTACAGGTTGCGAATTACATGGGTGGAGGTTTGGGGGGGTCTGGAAATAGGTAATAATAAATGTGTTATCTACATATACCCTAATGTAAAATTGAACTTGTATGTATTTCAGCTTTAAATATGGGGAAGGCTGCTTTCGGGTCACATAAAAGAAACAGTGTGTTGAAAACTCATCAAGTGGCTTTTCCTGTACACTATTCACAACAATATAGATTTTTAACACCTCTTATGTTGTTACCATTTGAAACAAAGTTTTAAGCATTTAACAAATGAGGTTCACAAGAAATCTCTGAGCGAGTCACTTAATTCATTTATAAATGAGTCGATCCGAATGAATCTGAATGAACAATTCAGTGACAAAGAGGAAGGTTTGGCGTCACCCATTAAACATGTTGGTTTAAATGTATTTTAGCCAAAAATCATTCATTCATTCATTTTCAGCTTAGTCCCTTTATTAATCCGGGGTCGCCACAGAAGAATGAATCGCCAACTTATCCAGCATGTGTTTTACGCAGCGGATGGACTTCCAGCTGCAGCCCATCCCTGGGAAACATCCACACACACTCATTCACATTCATGCACTACGGACAATTTTAGCCTACCCAATTCACCCAATTCTGCATGTCTTTGGACTGTGGGGGAAACCGGAGCACCCGGAGGAAACCCACGGGAACACAGGGAGAACATGCAAACTCCATACAGAAACGCCAACTGACCCAGCCGAGGCTCAAACCAGCGACCTTCTTGCTGTGAGGCGACAGCACTACCTACTGCACCACTGCGTCGCCTTAGACAAAAATAATGTAATATTTTTAAATATATGGAAAAATCTGATCATTCAAATAAATATAAATATAAATGTAAATGTAAGGTTAAATATGACATCTTAGATGTGAATAGACGATATTTAAAAGAGGCAGCATTTCAGTGTTGATGATGGACTTTGGCCAAACATATCAATAAAATACTATACTACAGTATATGCTATGTTGTACTATAGAATATTGCAACAAATAGCACCTTAAATAATTTAATAAAGAAGTGTGAGCATGCAAATATGTCATTTACCACAGTTGTAAAATGCTGGAACAGTTTAAAAATGCACCTGGAAAGAGCTTGAAATGTCCTTAAATGCGACTTTGGTAAAGGCGTAAGAGCCCTGTGTGTGCTGAAATAACCCATCAGAGGTTACAGTATAGGTCAGAATCAGCTCTTTTTCCCACAAAACACCAGAAATGTAAATAAAATTGATTAACAAATGAGATGTAATTGAATTAGAAATATGAATTTGGTTCACTGAAGCATAAGAGCCCCTATTATACATTAAAAAGGGTCATATTTCCGTTGTAAGGGTCTCCAACAACAGGCTGATTAGATTAGATTCAACTTTATTGTCATTCATTACACAAGTACAAGGAAACGAAATGCAGTTTAGGTCTAACCAGGAGTGCAATAGCAGCAAGTGCAGGATACAGGTATAAGTTATAAAGTGCAGTTATAGAAAAA
>CAIGQZ010001210.1:3401509-3422640 GCA_903798205.1 Danio tinwini
CTGCACACATATTATGGTGTTTTTATGCTTTAGAAGAGTCAAAAACTTACACACAGCACCTTTAAGTATATATTGAAAAACTGCATTTCATACTGTTTTCTGGAAGAGTATATTAGTACTGCCCTTTTTTGTAACACGAAACAAACACACACGCACACACACACACTTTTCTAGTACAAATGGCACCATTGATGAATGACCCAGATTTCAAGAGGTGAGCTTGCAAAGCATAAAAAGGACATTCCTCCTCCTGCAGTAACAAAAGGTGAACAAATGCAGCAAATGTTCTTTATTTCAGCATGCGCAGGTACAGTTGAAGTCATTTATTCACCCTCCTGTGATTTTTTTTCTTTGTCAAATATTTCCCAAATGATGTTGAACAGATTCAGGAATTTTTCACAGTATTTCCTATATTTTTTCTTCTGGAGAAAGTCTTATTTGTTTTATTTCAGCTAGAATAAAGGCAGTTTTTATTTTTAAACCCATTTTAAGGTTATTATTATTAGCCCCTATAAGCAATATTTGTTTTTGATTGTCAACTGGTGGGCCTCAGCGACCCTGCAGGTGGGCCGCAAGATAGCTTAAAATTAACTTAATTATTGTACTATAATTATTTGATTTCATTATTAAATATGTATAAATTATATAAAATGATTGGTGTAATGGCATATCCCATTTTCTGTTATTGATTCCTTAGGACAGACTTAACCATGGCTGCACTTCCAACCACTGCACGTCAACTCAGACTACATGCTCAGCTGTATAAATAATACTAATTTACTCTTATATAGCACCTTTAAAACTTAATTCTCAAAGCGCTTTACACCAAAGACAGACATAGATATAAAACAGTTTAGAATAACACTAAAAATGAATCATTCCTGCTAAAGACATTCACAATTGGTAAAACATTCAAATATCTAAAAACATAAACCAAAGAAACACATCTTATGAATAGGCAAGTGTAAAGTAGTGAGTTTTCAAGGATGATTTAAACAATTTAAAAGATTCAGCGTGTCTAATGTCATGGGGGAGAGAGTTCCAGAGTTTCGGGGACTGAGATGCGAAAGCCTGGTCACCCACAGAAAGCAGACGCGTAGAGGGAACTGTTGAAAGACCAGAGTCAGAGGAACGGAGGACAAGTGAAGGGAAGTACCAAGTTAAGAGTTCAGAGAGATAGTGTGGAGCCAAACCATGCAGGGACTTGTATGTAAGCATGAGGATTTTTAAAATCAATACGAAATCTGACTGAAAGCCAATGGAGAGATTCCAAAACAGAAGAAATGTGGGTAACACTTTATAATAACTACACACTGTGAATCATTTATTAAGCATTAGCAAATAGTGAATTCATTATCTGTTCAGCATTAGCTCTACATTAATAAGTGTTAGTAAGCA
This sequence comes from Danio tinwini, assembly GCA_903798205.1. Classification (NCBI taxonomy): domain Eukaryota; kingdom Metazoa; phylum Chordata; class Actinopteri; order Cypriniformes; family Danionidae; genus Danio; species Danio tinwini. The sequence continues at coordinate 3,402,908 of CAIGQZ010001210.1, forward strand.
GTTTATAACTGCAGCTACAAATGCTGTATTCTTGATTTATAACCACATTTATTATGTGCTTAATAACTGTACTTTCATACTTTGTTAATGATTTATCTTTCATTACTAAATTAAGTATTGCGTTATTTACAAACCATTTAGTATTTAAGAGTAGTCGATGGTTTTTAAGATCATTCAGAATGAGTTAGTAAATGATTATTAAACTATTGAAATCAACTTTTATATATCTTATTATTCAGGCATATAGTAATGGTTACTATGTATGTTAATAAATGCTTTATTAACTCAACTTCATGCAGTTTTGTGACCTAATCTAAAGTGAGGACTATTTATTTCTGCAAACCTGACAAAACATACCTATACATATGAATCACTGCAGTTTCCAACTAAAACGACCACTAGAGGCAGATGGAGAGCCAACAGCTAAGGCCAGGAAAAGCATCTCAAGTCGCCTTCAGAGCTTCCTATGTTTCATTACTCTTGACATGCTTCATAGCATTCAAGAATGGACTATTCAACATGCAAAGCAAACGGAGCATGTTGATTGGTTCATGGCCCTCCCTGAACTAATGGCATTTGTTGCAATTGTCATCTTGCGGGGTCTCACCAAGGTTCCATCACTACAGTACGTGACTGCTGGTCAGCAAACCTGGGAAACCCACAGAGCATTGGAACTATGCCACGAAACCGCTTCCAAGACATCATGCGACACCTACGCTTTGATGACAGGTCCACCCGCAGTGAGCGAGCAAAGACTGATAAGTTTGCTGCAATTTCCAGTGTGTGGGGATCATTTGTCACTAACTGCATCACGTCCTACAACCCTGGTCTGCATATCACCATTGATGAACAGCTTGTCCCGTCAAAGACTCGCTGCTGTTTTCTGCAGTATATTGCAACCAAACCTGACAAGTTTGGTATCAAATTTTGAGTGGCTTGTGACTTAAATTCCAAATACATTTGAAATGTCCTCCCATATCTTAATTTTTTTTTGTAAATATGAGTAAATATGTTTGTTTTGTACTAGTTTTATCAATAAATCTCAGCAACAAAGGAAAAAGACTCATGAGTGTTGAGTTTTCCCTAAGATGGCAAAGCAAACATAAGTTTCCTTGAAGTGGTCCATCATGGCCCCACCTGTGGTGCACCAGTAATTGCCTTGTTTACATAACAAAAGCATCAGTTTACAGGTGATTTAGGATATTAAAAAAGGCCCTGTTTACACTAATACGTTTTAGTTTTAAAACGGCGTTTTAGAATGAAAACGATCCGCGTCCACACTAGCGTTTCACCCAGCGTTTCTGAACAGCTCTCCGTCTACACTAAAATGGTAAAGACGCACATCACGTGACCACACACACACACACTCTTGCATGCACTGCAGCGTGCGTTGAGCACATACCCATATGAGAGCTGTGCACATCGGACTGTTTATCACAGATCTCCCGCTGGATCTAATCCCACTATATTTGTTAAAAGTGATATTTAATTCATCTTGTTGTCTATATCTAACTACATATTCCCTGTCTTTGGTCTTTTGAATCTATTATTGTTTTCAGGTAACGTGTTTTGGCTGAGTTCAAAGATAAGTTTGCTTGCCTTTATTTTCTCTATTGTATAAACTTATTGTGCGTTATACTTTTATAATGGCCATTATTATTTATTAAAACTGATATTCAATGAAAGAGAGGGTATGTTTCGTATTTTCAATGAAAGTGAAAGGAGGCAGTGATGTTATAGGCTGTTTTATTATAAATATGCATGAAGATGACGGTTATATTATGCAGCTACACGACGCCTCCACATTTTTGATGTCTGGTAAGTTGCTAATATTAAAATAAAAATAGGCAGTTCCTTATGTAATGTTTTCATTTCTTTTTTAAGAAAGTGAAACAGCATAGCCAGGGTGATGTGAATGACTTTTTAAAGTACCATGTACACACTCGGGAGTTTGTTTTTCATATTAAACTTGCGAAGTCTGAACTTACAAGGAGAGGATGCAGGACTGTCACTGAACTGTGTGAAGGCTACTTAATATTGAAGAAAAGCTCCAATCAGACAGGTGAATGTCTGCAGCCCCGCCTCCGTTTTCAGATGTCTCTGTTTTCCCCATCCACACTGAGATGGAGCAGCAGCCTTTTAGAATGAAAACGGCCTCTCCAGCGTTTCCGAAACGCTCCGTTTTCGGGGCTCGAAAACTCTGGCGTAGTGTGGACGGATGGCATAACCGTAGCAAAACTTATGCGCTTTAAAACTAAAACGTATTAGTGTAAACGGGGCCTAAAAGCCTTCCAGTCATTCGGCTGCTCGGTGGGTTTTATAGGTAGAAAAGCCAAATGGCTGCTCTGTGGGACTTCTAGTGTTAAAATAAGCATTTTTTTCTAGACAATCTGTTTGAGAAAAAATGTCAGATGTGGGTCTTTAAAACATTTTCGGAGAAGGAGGTGGGCCCCGAAGTGAAAACGGTTGAGAACCCCTGCTCTACAAAACAAACCACTGTTATACAATGACTTGCCTAACTACCTGTCATGATCGACAGCGATCGAACAACCAGAGATCAATGGTAAACACTCACATGAACTACAAATCCGCCACATTATGGACTACAACGTCATACATGCACTTAGCACACACACACAGCTGTTCCGCTTTCGGTTGATTACACACACAGCCCAAAGATCATCAAAGACTGATAACATGGACTATTTAAGCTGCACGCACACACACCTCGGGATTGAGTCTTGCTATATTGTAATGTTTTCATGTCTGAGTTTATTTTCTGTGTAGTCCTCCGAGCCTCGTCTTTGTTCTTCCGTGTATTGATCCTTAGCCTGCCCTTTCGCCTGCCTGACTACGACTTTAGATAATCCTTATTGTACTGTTTTGCACCTGTTATGATCTCTGCCTGTACGACTAACCTGCTAAATAAATGCTGCTGTCACGATCACCAGCGATCCAGCCTGTGCAGATCAGAAACACACAGTTCACTAATGGACTACAAATCTGCCATTTATGGACTACATATTCCGTCATGCACCACACACCTGTTCCAAATCCTGTCTGATTGCAAATTCACAGCTGAGCCTGCTCTAGGACTGATTCATGGACTATTAGTACAGCTCAAACACAAACAGTCTTGTTATCTGTTATAGTGACATTACAACGCGTTTTCCTTGTCTTGTTTTTGCCGTGTTTTGACCCTCGCCTTCTTAGTCTGTTTCTCCCTGTCTGCTGCCAGCCTTCTGGCCATCTGCCTGTTATTTTGATTACGACTCTGCATTGCCCTTATACTTCAGTTTGCTCCTGTATTGATTATTGCTTGCCTGACCATCCTGTTATTAAAACCCTGCGTTTGGATCCTCGCCTCCGTTGTCAGTGTCACATCCCTGGTTACAGATACATTTGGATCCGCTATAACGGTGTTTATTATCGTCAATCCGCAAACATTACATTACCTTAACTTGCCTAATTAACCCAGTTAAGCCTTTAAATGTCACTTTAAGCTGAATACCAGTGTCTTGAACAATATCTAGTCAAATATTATGTGCCGTCATCATGGAAAAAATAAAAGATATCAGGTAATAGAATTGAGTTATTAAAACTATTATGATTAGAAATGTGCTGAACAAATCTTTTTTCTTTGTTAAACCGAAATTGGGGAATAAAATATACAGGAGGGCTAATAATTCAGACTTCAACTGTGTGAGTTAGCACATAATAAAGTGTGTGTGTTTGAGAGTGTGCGTGTGTGTGTGTGACCTGGTTTGCAGTGGCAGATGAATCCGCAGGGCTCACCGTGGGACTCAGCTGATTGTGAAGCTCATGGGATGCCTCGTGTGTGCGTATGTGTGTGTGTGTGTGTGTGTGTGAGATAAAGCAAAAGCCCCTTTCCTACATCAACAAGAGCTTATATTCACAAACGTCCAAATCCTGCGCTCAAGATAAATGTCAAAAACTCACCTGAGAGAACTGACAGAGTCCAGAAGGAGAGCATTGAGAGAAAACAAAATGATGTCATTCGCATCAGTGCAGACCGGGCTTAGTGTTAAAAACAACTTGTACCTACAATCTCTGCATTAAATGATACTGAATTTAATATGATAACTTAGAATATTATACTAGCTGGGAGCAAACAAAACATGCAAACATTTATGTTTTTTTTTTTAGCATTTTCCTTTACCTTAGCCTCTTATTCCATCGTGGAATGAACCACCAACTATTCCAGTATATGTTTTACGCAGTGGATGCCCTTCCAGCTGCGACTCAGGACTTGGAAACACTCATACTCACTCATTCACACAGGCTACAGCTAATTTAGTTCATTGAATTCACCTATAGCAAGATTCAAAATCATCAGAATAAATATTAAATTATTAAAAACTCAACCAAAGACACATTGTGGCGAGGGGGTGTGGCCGAGAGCCGTGGGAGCGAAACGAGGCCCGCCACAGATGAGATACACCTGTGGCGCGCACCTGACTCTAATCCCACGGAAGGAGCTCTGGACTATAAGAGGAGGAACGATGGCAGAGGACAGAGAGAGAGGACCGGGCCCGGACATATTACTTTTGCTTTCAGTTTGACGGCAGTCTCCGTGAGGAGCTGCCGTCCGTTTGTTTTGATTTAGACGGCAGTCTGTGTGAGGAGCTGCCGTCCCTTTTATTAATAAATATTTATTTAATACAGCGTCGGTTCTCCGCCTCCTTCTTCCCGGTGGCCAGGTGGCCGTAACTTCATTACACACATGTTTTAAAACGTGTAATCAGAAAACACGTGACCACTATCATCTACCACTACCATTTACCCATCCTTGAATTCAAATTAGGTATGCAATGATTATAGATTATGGTTGTACGATTATAGTCTGAGAAATAATCATGGTTATCACAGTTATTATGCATTTATTAATTTCAAAACACAAATAGTTTAGAAAATCACATGAAAACTCCTTATATTTTTAAGTGTTGCTGCTCAGAAACCAAATAATACACCACATACTAATATTAAAAACAAACAATAGTCCAATTTTTCTCTTTGTGCTTAAAAATAAGTCACATTTTTTGACATTTAAACATAAATAATTTTTACGCTGTAAATAAATTACAGAATAATGAGTAAATAAATAAAAATGAGAATAAAAAAAAATAGTATTTGTCTAATGCAAGGCTCGAAATTTACTTTTTTACTTGGTAGCACCGGTGCTCCCAACAAAAATGAATGAGCACCACTGCATATTGTATATTTACAGATTTATTGTATTTGAAAACAACATCACTCAGGACTAACAAAAACCAGAAACTAACTAATTCTATTGTGACTTATTGATATTTGCCCAAGAGCCGTATCACCCTGCAGCCCAGGACCGGTTACTTACTGAAGCGAAGCAGGGCTGAGCCTGGTCAGTACCTGGATGGGAGACCACATGGGAAAAACTAGGTTGGAAGTGGTGTTAGAGAGCCCAGCAGGGGGCGCTCAACCTGCGGTCTGTGTGAGTCCTAATGCCCCAGTATAGTGAAGGGGACACTGTACTGTCAGTGGGCGCTGTCTTTCGGATGAGATGTTAAACTGAGGTCCTGACTCTGTGTGGTCATTAAAAATCTCATGGCACTTCTTGTAAAGAGTAGGGGTGTAACCCCGGTGTCCTGGCTTAATTCCCTCTCGGCCCTTACGATCATGGCCTCCCAATCATCCCCATCCACCAAATTGGCTCTATCACTGTCTCTCCTATAGCTGGTGTGTGGTGAGCGCACTGGCGCAGTTGTCCTGTGGCTGTCGTCGCATCATCCAAGTGGATGCTGCACACTGGTGGTGGTGTGGAGAGACCCCCCCTCATGATTGTGAAGCGCTTTGGGTGTATGGCACAATAAATGCGCTATATAAATACACATTACTTTTGTGCAATAATTCCAAATTTAATGTCTAATATTTATAAAGTATTAGTGATGACCATGATGACAATAATACTAACAATGTATTACATTTCTCATTATCATGCTGCCTTGAATGTGCTTAAATGTGAGTTATCTGCTATAAAAGGTCCAACTTTTACATTGACAAATAAATGTATGGTTTGTGTCAAGCAAAAATGAAGCATTGCAGTAAGAAATATACATTTTGCACTAATGTTTTTATACGTATATACAATACCAAAGTCCCTGTTCTATAGTATTTGACTGTGTGTTAGTTTTTACATTTAGCGTCCATTTGCGCTAAACATGCAGATTCAGGCCAATAATCAGTTGATCCACTCCGAGTTTTCCAGCACTTTCTGAAATCACTTGATTGATCTCGGCTGGCAGATTAACACTCTCTTGGATTAACATGCTCTCATCAGTGCCAATATTTGTAACTTTAAGTGGGTTTGCAAACCTGCGTACTTTTCATTGCTTCTTCCCCAAACTTCAGCCGTTTGCAGTTCTCGCAGTCGCTCATCTCCCTGTCATCTCAACTTGGTGCGGCTGAAAAGTGAGAGCGCGTTGCGTCGCGTGCGCGTCCCTCCACTGAAAATAACCAATTTACACGAGCTTGCCTTAGTTAATAGCCTTATTCAAAGTTAATCCAGTGTGCATGGTTATTAGTGTTGGTGTACAAACTAGCGCACAGTTGGCACGCCTTTGTTTAATTGCTGCAGTTTTGTTCTGTGCAGAAACGCGGTGTTGAGAAGCCTTTACAATTTATTAACCGGGACAAATTAAAGCGCGGTTAATAGTGAAACCGGTTAATCCTTGCATCCCTCATCAGCCCACAGGATAGCAGCCCAAAGTACCTTACAATATGTGTGCAAGGCTGCTTCTGATGTTAGATACACAGTCGTGATGGGAAGTTTGGATCTTTAACTCGAGCCGGATATTTTGTGACAATCTTTCCAAGTTTGGACTCAACATATCAAGATTATGTAGTGAGCAATTACAATTTCAGTCAGTTAAAACATCAGCGTGACCTGAAAAGTTTCTTACAATTACGTTTTGCAATGCAACTGAAGCATGATTCACTTATTTTAACTCCATTATGACTTTCTGTTATGAAATAAACTTATGTTTAGCCAAATCCTTTGATTTGCTCTGCACTGCAGTGCAGTTGCTCCAAGTTTAGTTTAGTCATAGCAGAGCTGTCATGTACTGTTTATGTTCAGTTCACCAGCTGAATCACGCATGTGCAGTATTACCGTACGTTAACACCGAAAGTGGCGAGAGCGTCAAAGTAGCCGGAAGTCACTCATTTTCAAAGGGAGGCGGTGGCGATAAGCTGCGAGGAGCTGCGAGGAGCGGTGCATCTTCGCCCATGTGAGCGTCGAGGAGAGTTGAAATCAAGTCAACTTTATAATAATGAGCTATGACACGGTTCGGCGGCAACCAAACGGAATGTAGAAGTCCACCCAGAAGTCACTGTAAACTTGTTCCCAAGGGTTTGATCATAGAGGGGTTGATTATTGCGGTCGCCAGATTCACAGTGTTTTCTTACAGGGACATACATTAAAAAGTTACTAGCGTTACTGATGTGCATTAATGTAATATATATTTTTTCCTTAAAAAAAATTGAACATATTGAATAAGTGAAGCAAAGCCACACCACACACAACAACTACATCTTCGATAGTTAAATGAATTTGATAAAAAAAACATTTTCACGCTAGAAAGCATGTATTTATGCAGGAATGTAACTGATTTGTAGATATGCTGCAACGGCCCCTTTAAATACGAGATTAATGTTGTGAATTTTGACGCTCTTGCCGCCAAAGCTCTGAAGGCAGACAGCGTTGTCTCCAGGGCGGCCAGGGCGAACTTTGATGCTCTCACCGCCTTCAGTGTGAACGTACGGTTATGAGTTCACAGCTTCTCAAATCTGATCTCAGTGTACTGTTCCAATGACTGAATAACTCAAGTATATATTGTGACAAATATATATTGGTTTTATTTTGAGTCAGAGGGGGGTATAGACTGATTTCACGTGGCCGCCATTTTAAACAGCGAAATCGAGGCTGCGGTGGGAAGAAACCCAAAAGTATTGCCTGAGTCACACAGGAATGTTGTGTACCTGGCTGTATATCTCATCAGCGAAGAGAAAGTGACACAAATTTATACTTTCACCACCTTCCGAGTGACCCGAAAGTCCGTTCTGAATGAATAGTGAAAATAAAAAGGGATATCAGACCTCATGTTCAGCTAAGTTAAGGGAAATGGCACTAGTTAGCTAAGGTTTTCTTTCCCAAACACACGGTTTAGATGCCATTTATTAAACTCAAGTTAATGAACTGATTCTTTCACTAAATTTCAAAATTTCTGTACTGAAACTGAAAAAAATTTCTATTTCTCATTAACATTTAAGGCACTGCTGATGACGTTCTTAAACAGCGCTGATTTGCCATGGTGTTCACATGCTCAACAGAAACGACTGTGATTGGCTGTGAAGGTCATACGTTCACCGCACTTCATTGATGTTTACCGAGTGTAACACAGACGAGTGATCAGCTTAGTAAATCGAATGATCTTTGCGGATTTAAAACGCTCCAGTGTCCGTGTATCTGTGTTTGCAATCTGTTAAGATCGGTAAACTGATGACCATCACGGCCAATCACAGTCACTTCTGTTGAGCACTGGTGAACACTACGGCAAATCAGCTGTTTAAGAACGCGCTCAGCGGTGCTTAAATGTTAGCGGGAAATTGACATTTTTAAAACTTCAGTACCGGGACAACACTATTAAAGACAACACAAGAGTGTGCTACAGAGGACTGCAGTGTCTTATCGCTCACCGGGTTACATACTGTAGGCTGAAGCAGGGAAGCCCCCACGGTGTTTACCTGGTGCCATGAACTGAAGTCTAGGAGGACACTTAAGCGTATTACTCTTAAAGAGATTGTGATGTTGTTTGATGCCTAATATGCTTTAAATTTTTTTAATTAAACTTACTGAATGATATTAAAGGGCACCTATTTTACCCCTTTTTTAAGATGTAATATTAATATTATGGTTCTTCTGAGTGTGCCAGTTTAGGTTCAGTTCAAAACACAATTCAGATTTTTTATTATGATGTCTTAAAAGTATCATTTTGGGGGCGTGTACACAGTTCGTTGTTTTAGGGGCGTGTTGCTTCACATGAAAATTTGTTTAGACTTCCTGCCCAACTTAACTAGGGGGCGGAGCCAAGAGCTCCCCCGCTTTGTGTATGGCTACAGACAGGCAGACAGAGAGCAGCAACATGAGTGAGAGGACCAGCATTCAGCCCTACACAACTCGGACACAGACCAAGCAGAGAGTACAAAATCATTTGTGTCTTTGTATAGTTTTACAGCCAACTGTGTGCTAGTTTAAATCTCCGAGCTTGTAGCCTACACCGAGACTAATAACCAAGCATACTGAATTAACTTTGACTGAAGGGCATCACACATCGGATGCACCGGGACACAGCGCGCACATGACAGCTGAAAGTATCGCACACTTGCGGCGCCGGTGTTTGTCACCTGATAGAAACTTATGTTTAGAATTCAGAAATGCATGCCGCTGCATGTCGCCGAGCGGCGCTTCTGGTGTACAACCTGCTTAAGACTATAACTAAAGGGCGTCATACACCGGATGCGCCGCTCAGAGCTACGACACGGCACACCAGACGCGCACATTCGCATGCTATTTAAAATGAAACTATTCAGATAACGCTCTGTGGCGCGGCAGAAATATGAACAGTGTCCTGAGCAGGGCCAGCGCGTCCATAGAGGCGACCTAGGTGGCAGAATAGTGAGCGAACCCCCGGTCCTCACTTTCATCTGTGATAAGGCGAAATGCATGGCGCTGCGTGTCGTTAGTTTGTTATTTCCAATGGAGGGACGCGCACGTAAGGCAATGCGCTCGCACTTTCCAGCTGCACCTAGTTAAGATGACAGGAAGCTTCTGTGACCGCGGGAAATGCAAACCACTGAAGTTTACGGAAGACGCAATGAAAAGTACACATGTATGCAAACACACCAAAACTCAAACACTGGCGGTGAGAAGAGCGATAACGTGGTGAATGTTGAGTTCAATTATTCTTACATCTAAAAATAGAGCAAGGGTGTCACTTTGACTCACACACTGAAAATGGCGGACGTGAAATAGCATACTGAGGATATGGTAACGCGCAATATTGGTGGGTGGGGGGACCGCACTCCTACATCAAGTTGCGGTCGATCTCAAAACCGATCCAATTGGTCCACCGTTTTTATGTTGTTAAATTGAACAAAAAGGATTGGCTGTGTTAATATCAGCCCAATATGACGGTCTATACACTATACCTACACATATGTCTGTCCAAACAGCTTGAAAAGTAGATTTTTCACCAAAGGTGCCCATTAAAGTGATGTTTACACCATTTCTGCTTTTGAAGTCGCAGCAACAGCTGGAAGTTTGTAGTACACAGCATGTTGTTGCAATGTTCACAGTGCTGATCCTATACTTCCGGGTTTCTTCCCACCGCAGCCTCGTTTTCGTGTTTTAAAATGGTGGCCGCGTGAATTAAGCGTATTAGGAATGTAAAATGTAAGTAGGTTGTGGATAAGAGTACTTACTGTAGACACAAATCGTCTCAAATGATTCAGTTCAATTTGGTGAACTAGTTCAACCAGTTCAACCACTTAGAAGATCCGGTTAAAAAGATCGATTCGTTCGCGATCGTGATCACCAATACAGAAATAAAACCCATTATTGGGCACAAATGTGTTAAATTAATAATTTAAAGTCTCTGTATTTGATGCGGTCACCGTGCTGCTGTCATGTTTTTGTCAAAGGAGCAACAGCGAGGACTGACTGGAGGAGATCCAGCTTGATATGACCAATGGCAGCAGGATTACAGACTCTGAGGTGCCGTACGGGTCAAACTCAGTCCCTCTCCTGTGGTTTGTAATGTAATGGTCAACACAAACTTGACTGATTTCTGTGAGAATCTTGGCTCCATGCGGGTTCCAGTAGGTCTTCCGCAGTATTTGTGATGATTGGGATGCAGTTCAACAGATGATTCATGGGAAAAATCCACCTTCTGCCACTTTTCCAAATGATCAACTAGAAGTCGAGTTATTATTTGTTGCTCTTACAACTGGGATCAATGACAAGACTTTTGTCAGGTAGTGTACGCTCCCATGTGTTCCAGTTAATAATATTAATGACCTCAAATTGCTAAAGCAGTATCATATGTTTTTTATATATATATATATGTTTTTACCTAAGAATCGATCTTAGAGCATGAGGATCTGCTATGGATATTTCAGTATTGATCCGCACATCACTAACAGAATCTGACAAAATTGAACCTGAAGCAGAACTGAGAGCGAATAGGAGAAGAAACGTGTGCTGGCGGGGAGCTGGAGAGCGATTAAAGGCTCTTCAGCAGCCTGTTGACCTGAAAAGACGAGCAGCTCCACATCACACAGACAGACTGTGGAGAGCCAACAGGACCGCTCTGGATAATTTTATCACTGTCCTAGTTCTCCACGCACTTCCCAGAGAGACGAATGACCCAGCTCATCCCGCACTGGTGAGGTGGCTCTAGGATTACAGTAACCCTTCATTCACCACACGCACATACACACACTCACAGATCTGACTGATGCAGAGCGCAAACCCAAGGCTATTGTAGATTTGCATTTTTTAATTGGCTGTAAATTTGAGTTTCGTTTCAGTACATATCATCATTTAGTTTTATTTTATGAGCACATGTCTATTTGGTAATATATTTAGTGCAAATGTTAGTAATTCTAGTTCAGAAGAGTTAACCCTTGTTCAAATGTACCACCCTTTTGTTGTTGGGGGCTGTTTGTACCCCATTGACTTCCATTATAATGACAACTTATGATTGCAAAGCCTTGCCACCATATAAGTGTACGACTTTAGATACCACAAATACTTTGATGCCTTTACCAATACAAGCATGGGCTGACTCCACACCTCAGCAGGTGGGAATGCGGAAAAGTTCACTCCTCTCCTTTCCTTTATTTACATTTGACCCCCTGTTCACTCACCCTCCTTATCATCTCACACAGAATGGTCGTTTCAAGGTATGAATGTTCTATATCAATCCAAGTGACTTTATCTATCATGTTTGATATCATTTGAAATGTCTCAGTGCGACTGGTACAATGGTCTCATTCCCTCAGAAACAGACATAATCAAGATCATAGATATATAACTTCAGGTGTCTTCTGAACCACTGCTAAGGGTGTGCCTTTACCTAGAGGTCTTCTATTCAAATTAACATTTATTCCCTATAGGCAGAATATCTTCAGATCTAACATGCTACTAAATGCAAATGCCTTTTGTTGTTCCACACACACCCCTCCTTGAGGAGATTCTTAGTTTGACGTCTTAAGGAAAAATTTCAAGATGTTCGGCGCAATTCTGTAACCAAATCAGCCCGTAGTATGGAGCTCTCATGCTCTATACCAGGGGTGCTCAACCCTATTCCTAGAGATCGACCTTCCTGCAGTTTTTAGTTGCAGCCCATATCAAACACACCTGCCTGTAATTATCAAGCGCTCCTCAGGTTCTAATTAATTGGTTCAGGTGTGTTTGATCAGGGTTGGAGCTGAAATCAGCAGGAAGGTCAATCGGCAGGAACAGGGTTGGTCACCCATGCTCTATAGTATGTATATATTAAGGTCAGGTATGCATCTTTTTATCTTAGATCTATCTATGAGAATTTGATGTCTTGTATTGATCGTTTATGAATTGACTGAATAATTGGCATAATACACATTTACCTGACTATTAAATTAAGTTCGAACACATTCTGCTTACTCTATATTTATAAATTATAGTCGATTATGCTGTATCCTTGTTTCCGCACTTCCTGCATCAGGTCAGTAGACGGACTGAAGTCCAGTTGAGATGGAGCATTGGGCACACTAACTGTATTTTAGGCATCCGATTGACTCTTGATATTGATTCTATACTATTATTTATAGGGGGATTCAAAATTATCATTAGCTCTACTATAAAAGATCTGGATGTCATATTAGACAGTGATTTAACTTTTGAAAAATCATATCTCCCATGTCACAAAAACTGCCTTCTTTCATCTGAAAAATATCTTTAAGTTATGAAGTATGCTATCCATCTCAGATGCAGAAAAGCTAGTCCATGCTTTTATGACTTCTAGGCTGGATTACTGTAATGCTCTGTTTGCTGGCTGCCCAGCATCCTCTATTAACAAACTTCAGCTAGTACAAAACGCAGCTGCCAGAGTTCTTACCAGGTCTAGAAAATATGATCATATCACCCCAATTTTATCCTCTTTACACTGGCTGCTTGTTAAGTTTCGTATTGAATATAAAATATTGCTTCTTACCTATAAAGCTTTAAATAATCGAGCTCCTGTTTATCTAACCAACCTCCTGTTTCGCAACAATCCAACCCGCTCTATAAGATCTCAAAACTCAGGGCTTCTGGTAGTACCTAGAATAGCAAAGTCGAGTAAAGGAGGTTGAGCATTCTCATTTATGGCCCCTAATTCTGGAATAGCCTTCATGATAATGTCTGAGGCTCAGACACACTCTCGCAATTCAAAACTAGATTAAAAACTAGATCTTTTTAGCAAAGCATACACTCAGTGCATCACTTAGTGGTATGATACATGAGTGTGCCCCATGCATCTTGTTTATATATACACTATGAACAGCAGCTACGCTAATTATTCTCTTTATTCTCTATTTCCACCTGGGAATACTCATCCCGAGACCCCCAGAGATTATGTAGCGCCACTGATGCAATCCAAGACCTGTGAAGAGATGATCCCAAGGTTCTACAATCCTGGACCAGGCCGTATCCTGAGCAGCTGCTGTGGTCGTTATGGTGGAGTGGAGAGCATGCGTCTGACTCCTGTGACCTCCAGGGACAGCAGAGTCTTCACTGAGGTCCAGCGCTCTCCAGACTAGACTGCAGCTCTGCACAAGACGTTTGGCCATAGGAGAAATGGTTGTGCCCAACTGAACCTGGTTTCTCAAGGTTTTTTATTCTTCACTTTCGCCAATTGAAGTTTTTTCCTCGCCGCTGTCGCCACTGGCTTGCATGGTTCGAGACTTGTGGAGCTGCGCATCAATGGAATTACTCTTCAGTGTTTGGACTCTCAGCAGTGACTATTAAACCACACTGAACTGAGCTAAACTGAACTAAACTGAACCTAAACTCTGAAAACTGAACTCACACTTTCAATTCACTATAATCTTCTATATGACACTGCTTTTGACACAATCTACATTGTAAAAGCACTAGAGAAATAAAGATGAATTTAATTTAATTAAATTCAAGTGTACTTAGGTGAAAAAGGAGTTATTTCCGACTAGGGCAACAAGGTGTTGCACGACTGTAATGTAATGTGTATTTATATAGCGCATTTATTGTGCCATACACCCAAAGCGCTTCACAATCATGAGGGGGGGTCTTGCCACAGCACCACCAGTGTGCAGCATCCACTTGGATAATGTGACGGCAGCCACAGGACAACGGCGCCAGTGCGCTCACCACACACCAGCTGTAGGAGAGACAGTGATAGAGCCAATTTGGTGGATGGGGATGATTGGGAGGCCATGATCGTAAGGGCAGAGAGGGAATTAAGCCAGGACACCGGGGTTACACCCCTACTCTTTAGGAGAAGTGCCATGAGATTTTTTATGACCAAAGAGAGTCAGGACCTCGGTTTAATGTCTCATCCGAAAGGTTGAGCGCCCCTGCTAGCCTCTCTAACACCACTTCTGACAGCAACCTAGTTTTTCCCATGTGGTCTCCCATCTAGGTACTGACCAGGCTCAGCCCTGCTTAGCTTCAGTAAGTAACCAGTCCTGGGCTGCAGGGTGATATGGCTATGACTAACCTAGATAGAGTGCCTGACCCAGGTTTGAAAGTAATGTTATTCTAAATTGAGTGTACATGGGAAACCATAGGCTTGGCCAAAGCAAAATTATTATAGAGAACAGTAGTCGGCTATATTTATACTAATGTCCTTGACCTCTGATTAGAAATGATATTGTCTTCACTCAAGGCTGTACATCTAAGGGGACTAATCAAAAATACTTTAGAATGAACAAGCATAGGAGCGGCCATCTAAAAGTATTAGTCAATTACCTCTGTTTAATAATTAAGACTGACAAGAGTGTGACCGTGAGGGACACCATCGACCGGGCGATTTCTCTGAGAGCCATGAGCACCCGAATGAACAAATGTAATAGTTATGAGTGAAGAAAAGATTCAAACATTTATCTAAATTATATATTGATATAATCTTCTTAATGTTTTATGATTGGAGTCAGATAAACCGAAAGATAAATGTACTAATATTCAAATTGGAGTCAGATATGAGTTAAAGTTAAACTAAAACAACATTGTGCACTGGAAGGGACGAACACGCAGTGAACCTTCATCCACTAATGGACACCGTCATTGGGCCAACCGGGTGGACCTTACATAAGCACGCATTCTTGATTGCTGCTGGTTTTCCAGCTGCAACCCAGCACTGGCAAACACCCATACACATGACATGGTGGCTCAGTGGTTAGAACTGTGGCCTCACAGCAAGAAGGTCACAGGTTCTAATCCCAGCTGGGTCAGTTGGCATTTCTGTGTGGAGTTTGCATGTTCTCCCTATGTTGACGTGGGTTTCCTCGGGGTGCTGTCCAAACTTTGGATTGATGAAGGATTGATGAACTACATTGGCCGTAGTGTATGAGTGTCAGTGTGTGGGTGTCTGCAAGTACTGGGTTGTGGCTGGAAGGGCATCCGCTGCTTAAAACACATGCCGACATAGTTAGCGGTTCAATCCGCTGTGTCTACCTCTGAAATAGAGACTAAGCTGAAGGAAAATGAATGAGTGCATGTTTTTACCAAAACTAGTGTTGATTTTTGTGTAATGTGTGTGCGTGTAAAACAATATCACTTGCACAAAAAAAATGGGGATTTTCTGTAAAGAAGTTGTCACTCCACCCTGTTTTAGAGCATCATTATGGATGTTTTACGTTATAACAAGCCATGGATCTGAAACAAAAGCCCCTATCACACATACAGACCTTTCCAGAAAATTACCGGCAATTTTTCGGAAAGGGAACATGTGTAAACAGACTCTTTTTGAAAATATTGGTAATTTCGTTCTGCCAATTTTCAGGAAGGAAAAGTTGTAACATTACCGGTAATTTCCCAGAATGCCAGAAAGCGCTCGTTCATGATTAGAACACGCTGACGTGAGACGTCTACTCCAGCCAATCAAAACATTCAGACGCACTCACATCCGCGCTGTTTATGAAAATAAAAGCCTTTGAATATTTTTTCCTGACACATTTAGCTGCCGGATTTTAGTCAGATAACGTGTCTATCTTCCTTCTTAATGCCAACTGTGTACAAAATTCTGGATAAAATGCTTATGATAAACCGCTGTTTGTTTACCTTCAAGTTCTGCTTCAGTTGCTTGACGCGTGTGCACGTTAAGAAGTGCTTCGGTAGGCGCCATCACACGCACATATTATGAACATCTCGACATGCGAAAGTGTTCCTCAATATGTTTTCATCAAAGTTGTTCACAATACTCCTCCATCCACAGAATTTGTAATGTTGTCAAATGTGTAAACATTTACCTGCGGTTAGCGCTTCGGCATTTTGATGTCTCTGGGACAATAGCAGCTGCATGAATGCTAAAGTGCTAAATGCTTAAAGTGAAACCATCAACAAAAACCCGACCCCTTATATATTTACAAAGACAAGCGCAGCCGTTTAGAGCTCAATTCTGGTTAATGATGTCAGAATTTACCGGTATTTTGGAATGGATGTGTTAACGGTATTTTCCAGGAAAATTACATAACGTCCTCGCCTGTGTGAACAGCACTTTTTTACATTTACCGGTGAAGTCGTTCCGGAAATTTTCCAGATATTAACAGGTATCACTGTGTAAAACAAGTTGTTTCAACTACGATTTTGGGAAACACTCGTAACTACATTAGCCGCATTTCCTCTGTCGGGCCAGTGCGAGCCAGGGCTTTTATCAGGCCGGGCCGTGTTGAGCAGTGAGGCCGAAATCATGTCACAATTCCACTGTAGGGCTAGTAGCTCACAACACATCACACAAACTCCACCCCAGAACGTCCCCCAAATCAAACATCACACAATCCGCCTAGTTCAGCGGGAATCAGGCAGGCAAATAAAGCACCCCATCGCATCAAATGAAGACAACCGAAACAAACAAATGACACGTTACTGTCCAGCATTACATTATATGTCTATACGCACAGGCCTGTGTATTTTCATTCATTATATTTGTTTACTCACCGACTGACTGTTGGCATTGTACATCGAGTGGTTTCACCACTTACCGGAGGGACCCAGCAGACCCTCTCCTGTAATAACTCGGTATAAAATGTATTTCATAACATCCTCGTTTTGATAGATGCAGCCAAACATTCAGCCCAAATGCTTCGGAGAGACCTAAAACATATTAATAGGCTATATGACACTTAATAGGTAATTCCCCTTTATTTAAGAGAATAATTTAAGGATGTTGCATATTATTCGGTGGTCTTAAGTAAAGTGTTTAGTATTTCAGGACATAAGAGCAAGTAATACAGTATAGCCTATATGTCGTTGCGCTCAGCAGCTATCCACTAATAAAGCTCTACATTTAAAATTTCATTTTTAAATTTTCCACGTCATATAAAAACATAAACACGTGCTTGAGGACATTTTTTACGTGCAGTTTTTCCCAATCAGTTTATAAAGCAGCGCTGCGCAGGACTGGAAGACAGAAAAGAAGGTAGTTTCTGGTTTCACTCACTCAAAAATGTATTAATATAATCGTATCCAAATAATAAATAAATCATTATTCAAAACTCCTCCATTATTTATTGTTTTTAGAAAATACCTCAAATCTTTTTTTCAGATAGGCATTTGTAAAATGAAAGTTTAAATGGTTTGAAAGGGTTTAACTTATTTGTATTGTTTATACCTACATTGTTATAGCTTTTGTTTATTTTATATTGTTTTATTTAATGTGTTGGAACATCGAAATATCACTTATGAAATTAAAACTACTTTATTATTTTATAAAACACCTTTACATGTAAAGGGAAGCATAAGGGCGATCATAAGCAAAAAGACCCCTAGCCTATGAGTAGGCCCACATGGAATCTGCACCCCATTAGATTTTTAGCCCATCATTAATTCTGTTTATTTACTTGAGTAAATGTGTGTAAATCTGAATTTATTCAGTTTTTAAAAACACATATTTCACATATTAAGGTTTTACTTATGAGACTCCCAAAATAATTCTGCAGAAATCTGTAGATTTTTATCAAAATTCACTGCAGAAATTGCAAAAAACGTCCGCAGATTCTGTCTGGCCCTACCTATGAGGTGTTTTATGGAATATCTTAAACTGACCAGCTATATGTTTTTCTTTCCCTTATTTTAAGAGTTCACGCTTAGATATTGCTTGACCCTATTAGCAGGTTTGGCATGCTGAGAACCCTGAGCTCGGAGATAATTGAGCCCAGGGCTCCCGCCTGGTCGATTGAGCATGTAAGGGGAGTACGAGATCAGTACTCTAGTAGTTCTAGAGAGCTCCCTGTGGTAAAGGAAGAAAGGGGGAGAAGGGGTGGATGGGGGGTTTCTTCGGAAAACAAAGATAGAGTAATTTTTGCTAGGCTACTTATAGTGAGTTTGGATTAATCTGATTGGCTAACTAATGATTGTAGATAAGAGACCAGCTGTGGTCAATCATATCACGTGCTCCTCTTGTAATTAGTTTGTGAAGCTTCACTTATTTATTAATTTATTTTGGCGCATGTACTCATGTGCGATCAGTAAACTAGTGTAATGGCGGCACGCCATCTTTACCAGACTTGGGCAAACTCCACCTCTTTTTCCACTCTGTCCCGAAGCCCCAGCTGGTCCTCTTTGACCCAAGGTATTCGGCGGGCCGAAAAAGCCCGGCCGCTGGCCCCGAGGAAGGCTTTATCGATTTAGGCACGATAGTGAAAACACGGCTATTGTTCTTTTCCCAAACAATACATAGTACTATGATAGTTCAGTCACGAGTTATGTCGTTGTTTGGGAAACGCACCCCAGATTGTCACTCTTCTGTTCACATGCGCCGTGGATTAGCGTGAGAATAACAAGATGTGACGTGAAACTGTGAGAATTTGTTGTTATGGTTGAGTCTCACGGTAATACGTGAGACGTAAGACTCCTGGTTTTATGTCGTACTGCATGTAAAAGGGAAGGTTTGACACCTGAGGAGCAGCAATACTGAGGGCTGCGGTGCTCAGCTCCATCTTGTCCTGTGATTTATCTCTGGCCAGACGTGCAGCTTCCTTCACCTCTCGAAAGCGCTCTGCAAACTGCACACAAAAACACATAATACACCATTATATAAGAGGATGATGCAAACATTTCAGTGTACAACTAGATTAAGCTGTAGTCTCTGGCATTTTGCTCCTGTGCAGAGCATGTTTGAGGGGTTTTGTATTGTTTGTAAAGGGGCCGTTATCAGTGGTGGACCAACTGCACAAATCAGGCACTTGAGGAAAAGCACACATACCCTAATAAATATTACTCCACTAGAAATATGAAGACTTACTTTCCAATACTACTTGAGTCAAAGTACAAAAGTAACAGAAGTACTTAATGATCAATATTTATTTTGCCAGAAAGTTAAATTACTTTATAATCAGTGAGTTGTTTACTGGAGACTTACTCTGAACGGATCATTTGAATCAGTGAGTTGTTTACAGGAGACTCA
>CAIGQZ010001210.1:3432126-3443707 GCA_903798205.1 Danio tinwini
GTACTGTTTACTGTGGTGTTAATAAGTTTACTTTGAAGCGTGTTTCGAGCGTCCGCTGCGATCGGATCCTATACCAATGTTGGCGACGAGGGGGCTTGATAAACCATACTGGGCATTTTACTGTCTCGAGCTGAACGCTGTCGACCAATGACAACAGGCTGTCATCGGTCCAATCAGCGCAGATTAGCTTCACGCTAAGCAGGGGTTTGGGAACAAATGAATCGCTGAATGATTCATATGGGAGTCGCTGGGATAATTAGGTAAAAATAAATGCATATTATAAGACCATGAACGTGTTTTTTGACCTTGCATACATATCAGTATGTTGTTGGAGACCCATAAAACCCAAATATGAGCCTTTTCAATGTGTAATAGGGGCTCTTTAATGTTTGGAACAACTTGAGGGTGGCACGGTGGCTCAGTGGTTACCACTGTCGCCTCACAGCAAGAAGGTAGCTGGTTCGATTCCTGTCTGGGCCAGCTGGCATTTCTGTGTAGAGTTTGCATGTTCTCCTCGTGTTGGCGTGGGTTTCCTCCGGGTTCTCCAGTTTCCTCCACAGTCCAAACACATGCGCTATAGGGGAATTGATTAACTAAATTGGCCGTGTGTGTGTGAGAGTATGGGTGTTTCTTAGTACTGGGTTGGTGGTACTACGTAGTCTCTGAAATAGAGACTAGGCCGAAGGAAAATGAATGAATGAACTTTAAACTAGATTTTTAGTGGTGAAACATCATAGAAATGAGCGAAAAAAGTGCTTTATATTATATTTGTCTGGTAAGTCTTAGGCCCAATCCCAATTCTACCAATTTTACCCCTACCATTCGCTTTTGCCTTTCATGTGAAGGGGTAGAGGTGTCCAAATTCTCTTTAGCTTGAATCCGTAGGGCGTAGGGAAGGACTAGATAGCCCTTGAAACTGAGATTTTCAGGACCACATTCGAAACCAATGGGTAAGAAAATTTCCCAGAATACACCAGCCATTACGGCAGCATAGCTACATCCGTAAGTAAGGAGATCCACAAATTAGTTTATTTTTGTCATTATCACAAATTTTTACAACAAACACATTTTTTTAATATATTCATAACCACATTTGTGTTTTATCATCATGCTTTTAAAAATAACAATAAAAAACTGCTAAATTTGGCAATCTATAATCCTTAATAATAACTCCTGTACAGCAGTCCCACAACATTCTGACACTCAATGACACTCGAATACCCTGTCAGAAAAGTCTAGTGGCTGTGTTTACAGTGTCTGCTATAATGTTAATGTTGTTTTTGGTGTGTTTACATTAATGAATATGGCCACGGTGTAAATACACAGTATAGTTATGATCGTATTGCCACATTAGATCGTGATAATAACATAATATATGCCTTCAGAGATTTCCTGAAGATAAACACCATAAAATAACACAACTGGAATAACTACAGCAGTCGCCATCGTCTGATCTCATATGAAGCAAGAGATCGCGATGACAAATGATGACGTGTGCAGGTGTTGAAGTGCTGTCCCAATTCTTAGGGGTAAATTTTAAAGCCCTTCCCCTTCACACTTGGTTTCAAGGGCCAAGGGGAAGGGGTACAAAATTAGAATTGGGCCTAAATAGCAGTTGGACACAAATATTTAGAAACATAACGTAAAATGACACTTGGTAGGCTTCACTCATAGACATATACATTAGATATCGCCTACCCTACTGCTGTCTATTAGAAGGAATGCGTCAATAGAGCCGCCATTTTAGTACAGGGTAGCGCTCCTTTGAAATGAACGCAGGACCAAGGTGAAGTGGAGGACTGTGGCCATCCAAAGCCATAGAAATACACATATACACATATATCTATGATCGGGAGTTTTCCCCGGTGGTCCGTATGCAAATATTTTTTAAAATTACGAAATATTATCATTTTACATCACTTTTCTACATGTGACCACACGGGCATTACCGACAAAGAGTGAGTGTTTGTGTGCATGGAAATGCATTACTCTCCTTCCCGGTTTAATTTAATCTAATTCATGTCCTGAAACACCCCCTCTCCTGCTTTCACTTCTCATTCTGACGGAGGGAGCGATTCGTTTGTGAATGAAACTCCGTTATGAACGACTCGTTCACTTAGCTAATATGTTTCTTGTCATATTTCATAACATTATTTGCTTATTTTATTCAACAAATCTAGCATAAGCTTAGAATTTAGTGTGAGTTGGAGCTACCTTGCCTTATGGTCACTGCAGTAACAGTGTATTACCATTAATAACATTACTTGTTAATCACAAAAGTTTATAACGTACAAAAACATAAAAAAGGAAATCTTACCTATGAAATGTGATGACTGTGTGCTTTGTTTTCTTTGTTTGCTTGTTATTACACCCGTTCACAGCGCTAAAGTCCAGCATATCTTCACATTGGCACACTGTCTTGACTAGTGCGGTTGAATGACGTTTGTCCTAGGAGCACTGTACCAATGTGGCGGTGCTATTGACGCATGATCAGGGTCCTTATGTGATATCTAGTGTATATATCTATGGACTTTACTATAAAAATGTATGTTTGTTAAAGCTACAAATGCTATTGTTTCAAGTGCCTGCCATGCTTTAACCTTACTGTTGAAAAAACAACAACGAATGCAATTAATAAACTTTAAATGGTTAAACTTTGCCATTAATCTACGAGCTCCTGGTCAACAATAAACCATACTTGATATTGAGATCCTGCAGACGAGCACATCGCGATATCGATGCTGAAACCACATATTGTGCAGCCCGAGTGAAAATGTAGAAATTTTCTAACTTTAATTTTTCTAAATTTATAACTTTGTTAATGATTTATTATTATTTAGCAGTTGTCTCTCTTATGGTTTTACTCTCTAGAGTTTCAGTGACGGTCTGTGTTTCTCACGTGTCTGCAGATTAACAGTATTGGCTGCTCTGAACTCAAACTCGACATGAATGTGGGTCAGTTTAGAGGTGTTGTTTAGAGATGATAATCCACAAACTACTGAGATTTAAAGGTTTGGCTGAGGACACAAACAATCTGCTTCATTCGTGAGCTTTAAAGGGCAGCTATCTTGCACAATCAACATTTCAAAGCTGTTTGGACAGACGTGTGTGCAGGTATAGTGTGTCCACAGTCTCTAAAAGATGAACTCATGCTCCGCCCATAATTTCTTTCTCATTTCAGGACCATTTCAATTGGGCGATTAGTAAATTAGGGTGGGGCTATAATTTTATTAGGGCGGAGCTATCAGTCCTTTAGGGCGGGGCTATCAGTCATTAAGGGCAAGGCTATCAGACATTTAGGGCAGAACTATCAGACATTTAGGGCGGGGCTTTCAGACATTTAGGGCATGGCTATAATTTTATTAGGGCGGGGCTATCATTTAGGATGGGCTATAATTTTATTAGGGCGGAGCTATCGGTGCTTTAAGGCAGGGCTATCAGTCCTTTAGGACATGGCTATGATTTTATTAGGGCGGGACTAGACATTTAGGATGGGCTATCATTTTATTAGTTTATTAGCTATCTGTCTTTTAAGGCAGGGCTATCAGACATTTAGGACACAGCTATAAGACATTTAAGGTGGGGCTATCAGTCATTTAGTGCATGATTATAATTTTATTAGGGCGGGGCTATCAGACATTTAGGATGGGATATAATTTTATTAGGGCTGGGCTATCAGTGCTGTAAGGTGGGGCTATCAGATATTTAGTACAGAGTTATAAGGCATTTAGGGTGGGGCTATCAGTCATTTAGTTAATGACTATAATTTTATTAGGGCGGGGCTATCAGACATTTAGGATAGGATATAAATTTATTAGGGCGGAGCTATCAGTCTTAAGGTGAGGCTATCAAACATATAGGGTGGGCTATTTTTATTAGGGCGGAGCTATCAGTGCTGTAAGTCAGGGCTTTCAGACATTTAGGGCAGAGCTATAAGACATTTAGGGCGGGGCTATCAGTCTTTTAAGGCGAGCCTATCAGACATTTAAAGGAGCTATCAGACATTTAGGGCGGAGCTATAAGACATTTAGGCTGGAGTTATCAGACATTTAGAGCAGGCTATAATTTTATTAGGACCGAGCTATCCGTTCTTTAGGGCGTTGCTATCAGACATTTAGGAAGGCTTTCAGTCATTTAAGGCGGAGCTATTTAACATTTAGGGCATGTATATAATTTTATTAGGGCGGAGCTATCAGACCTTTAGAGCAGAGTTATCAGACAGTTAGAGTGGGGCTATCAGTCATTTAGGGCTGGGCTATTAGTCATTCAGGGCGGAGCTATAAGTCATTCAGGGCGGAGCTATAAGTCATTCAGGGGAGGAATATCAGTGTGTATCTCATTTGACTTGCTTTTGTCTATTCATCAATCTTCCTCCAATTTGTTAGCAATGCCCAGTTCAATCAGTTTCCACAGAAATAAATCATCCTCCATGTCACAATAGGGGGAAAAAAATGACATCTTAACTTTATTTTATGCTGACATTATTGTTGCAATGCTTAGAGCAGCAGCAGCCTGAGTAAACCGTCATTGGTCACTTTACATGTCAATCAAACTCTTCCAGTCTGAGTGGGCGGGGCTTGGCTGATCCTCTAAGTGTGTGTTGATTGTGAAGGTCGATGTGATGTGCTGTCTTGGGTTTTTTCGATCAGTGTCTTCAGTCCAGCAGCTCTGATTCGCTCCATCAACGAGTATCGATCATCCCGCAGGATGCAAGTCATGTCTCTGCGCACCGATGCAGGACTTTTTCCCCCATTACTGGACTCTGATATCAGATGTCAGACTCTTAACCTTCAATCCTGCTTAAATCCTCTCGCGGGGAGTATTTTGTTCTGCCTCTAATCACATCGGCTCAATAATCAGCATCTGAACAGAGACGTTTATTACGTTACGCATTCACATCTTCATCTCTCCAGCAGGCTGATGGGTTTCTGGCACACTAGATACTGTGTGTGTGTGTGTGTGTGTGTAAGTTTGGATACACACTTTACACATGCATTTGTGACAAATAAATGCACTTAATTCTACTGAAAGTGCACTTTTGGAGTTTGTTTAAACATCATAGGACATTTTAAAGAGCAAATTTACATGTGTTATATCTCACCTTGGTCCCGCCCACACTGATGATGCGGTAGGCGTGTCTGTTGGGATCATAGAAGAAGGAGACGGTGACAGCATGCTTGCTTGCCGGGATCCAGTTGCGTTTGGTTGCAGGATCGATCTGGAACACATGAGCTCGACTGCTGAAGATGGGCTGTTCCCTGTGACAAACACACAAACACACACACACACACACACACACACAAACGCTGTGAGTTTAACACACAACACAGTAACACTACTAAAGCGTGTCGTCACACTTTCTGAATGGATCTTTGAATCGGTTGTTTACTGGAGACTCACTCTGAATGAATCATTTGAATCAGTGAGTTGTTTACTGGAGACTCACTCTGAATGAATCATTTGAATCAGTGAGTTGTTTATTGGAGACTCACTCTGAATAGATTGAATCAGTTGCTTACTGGAGACTCGCTCTGAATGAATCCTTCAAACCATACATGAATGGATTATTTGAATCAGTGACTTGCTTTCTGGAAATTCACTTTGAATGGATTGTTTGAATTAGCGAGTCGTTTACTGGAGACTCACTGAATGAGTCCTTTGAATTAGTGAGTTGTTTACTGGAGACTCACTCTGAATAAATCATTTGAATCAGTGAGTTGTTTACTGGAGATTCACTCCAAATGAATCACTTGAATCAGTGAGTTGTTTACTGGAGACTCACTCTGAATAAATCATTTACATTAGTGAGTTGTTTACTGGAGATTTACTCCAAAGGAATCACTTGAATCAGTGAGTTGTTTACTGGAGACTCACTCTGAATGGATCATTTGAATCAGTGAGTTGTTTACTGGAGACTCACTCTAAATAAAAAATCATTTGAATCAGTGATTTGTTTACTGGAGACTCACTCTAAATGGGTCATTTGAATCAGTGAGTTGTTTACTGAAGACTCACTCTAAAATGATTATTTGAATTAGTGAGTTGTTTACTGGAGACTCACTCTAAAATGATTATTTGAATTAGTGAGTTGTTTACTGGAGACTTGTTTTGAATGAATCGCTTGAATCAGTGAGCTGTTTACAGGAAATTCACTCTGAATGGATAGATTGATTCTGTGAGTTGTTTACTGGAGACTCACTCTGAATAAATCACTTTAATCAGTGAGTTGTTTAATGGAGATTCACTTAAAATGAATCATTTGAATCAGTGAATGGTTTATTGAAGAATCAATATGAATGGATTATTTGAATCAGTGAGTTGTTTACTGGGGACTCAGTCTGAATGAATCACTTGAATCAGTGAGTTGTTTACTGGAGACTCATTTTGAATGGATCATTTGAATCAGTGAATGGTTTATTGAAGAATCAATCTGAATGGATTATTTGAATCAGTGAGTTGTTTACTAAAGACTCACTCTGAATGGATCATTTGAATCAGTGAGTTGTTTACTGGAGATTCACTCCAAATGAATCACTTGAATCAGTGAGTCGTTTACTGCAGACTCACTCTGAATAAATAATTTGCATTAGTGAGTTGTTTACTGGAGATTTACTCCAAAGGAATCACTTGAATCAGTGAGTTGTTTACTGGAGACTCACTCTGAATGGATCATATGAATCAGTGAGTTGTTTACTGGAGACTCACTCTGAATAAAAAATCATTTGAATCAGTGATTTGTTTACTGGAGACTCACTCTGAATGGATCATTTGAATCAGTGAGTTGTTTACTGAAGACTCACTCTAAAATGATTATTTGAATCAGTGAGTTGTTTACTGGAGACTTGTTCTGAATGAATCGCTTGAATCAGTGAGCTGTTTACAGGAAATTCACTCTGAATGGATAGATTGATTCTGTGAGTTGTTTACTGGAGACTCAGTCTGAATAAATCACTTTAATCAGTGAGTTGTTTAATGGAGATTCACTTAAAATAAATCATTTGAATCAGTGAATGGTTTATTGAAGAATCAATATGAATGGATTATTTGAATCAGTGAGTTGTTTACTGGAGACTCAGTCTAAATGAATCACTTGAATCAGTGAGTTGTTTACTGCAGACTCATTTTGATTGGATCATTTGAATCAGTGAATGGTTTATTGAAAAAATCAATCTGAATGGATTATTTGAATCAGTGAGTTGTTTACTGGAGACTCACTCTGAACGGATCATTTGAATCAGTAAGTTGTTTACTGGAGACTCACTCTGAATGAATCATTTGCATAAGTGAGTTGTTTACTTAAGACTCATTCTGAATGAATCATTTGAATCAGTGAGTTGTTTACTGGAGACTCACTCTGAACGGATCATTTGAATCAGTGAGTTGTTTACTGGAGACTCACTCTGAATGAATCATTCGCATAAGTAAGTTATATTCAATATAAATTTAGAAATACTTACTGTATTCTTCAAATTAGTGCCCACTACTGTTTCTGTGGTAATATGAAGGTCTTTATCATAATTATTCTTTTAAACAAGTGTTTTTTTTGTGAATTATGCCACTGCATGAGTTGAGAAAGGGTTTCTGAAGCCTGTAGTTTGTGTAATGGTTGAACAGATGATTGTCCAGCACTGTAATAGACAAATGACACTAACAGAAGTGGAAAGAGCGGAAAAGCATCAGAGAAATGAGCTGCTGAGAGTCACTGAGTCTGTGAAAGCGTTGATAAAGCCTGAGCGAGCGCAGAGAAGTGAAGACGACAGATGAAGAGCTGCGGTCAAACTACATCTGATAGACGAGGCTTTCTAAACCTTTACACGCTCTCCTTAACCTCAGTACAGCTCAACACTGTTACAGCAGCAACAAGAAATAACAATTAGGAATAGAAATAAACCCTAAATCCGGTTTATCGATAACTCTCCAGTCAATTTCTCAACCCACATGAAAAGTCTTGGGGTTATACTGGATGGCATGCTCTCGTTTGGTTCTCATATTAGTAATATCTCACGTTCTGCCGATTTTCATTTGCGTAACATTGCAAGACTTCCCCCTTCACTATCTCAACAAAGTGCTTGTTCATGCTTTGGTTACATCACGGATTGATTACTGCAACACTCTCCTATCTGGCATCCCTGATAAGCAACTTCATAGACCACAGTTAATTCAGCGACTAGGAATAGTGACCTGCTCGCGTACTTCTGATCGCATAACTCCAATTCTCTTTCGCCTGCACTGGCTCCGTTCACTATTGTATACAATAAGAAAATCCTCCTCTTAACATACAAAGCTCTCCATAACCTGGCCCCTCACTATCTTTCTGATCTTCTTCATTTGTACATTCCTTTGTGCTCACTGAGATCATCTCCTGCTGACCTCTTATCTGTCCCAAACTTTAAGATGAAGTCAGAATTATTACTTATTGGGCCTAAATCCTGTACACAGCAGTTCTCACAACTCAACCTGCAATTAGAGGGATACAAAGGTAGCACTAGCTCTACTATAAAAGATCTGGGTGTCATATTAGACAGCAATTTAACTTTGAAAAGCATATATCTCATGTCACAAACACTGCCTTCTTTCATCTGAGAAATATTGTTAAATTGCGAAGTATGCTATCCATCTCAGATGCAGAAAAGCTAGTCCATGCTTTTATGACTTCTAGGCTGGATTACTGTAATGCTCTGTTTGCTGGTTGCCCAGCATCCTCTATTAACAAACTTCAGCTAGTACAAAACGCAGCTGCCAGAGTTCTTACCAGGTCTAGAAAATATGATCATATCACCCCAATTTTATCCTCCTTACACTGGCTGCCTGTTAAGTTTCGTATTGAATTTAAAATATTGCTTCATAACTATAAAGCTTTAAATAATCGAGCTCCTGTTTATCTAACCAACCTCCTGTTTCGCAACAATCCAACCCGCTCTTTAAGATCTCAAAACTCAGGGCTTCTGGTAGTACCTAGAATAGCAAAGTTGAGTAAAGGAGGTCGAACTTTTTCATTTATGGCCCATAAACTCTGGAATAGCCTTCCTGATAATGTCCGAGGCTCAGACACACTCTCACAGTTCAAACAGATCATCTTTTAAGCAAAGCATACACTCAGTGCATCACTTAGAGGTATGATACATGAGTGTGCTCCATGCAGGTTTTTGCATCTCGTTTATTGCACTATGAACAGCAGCTACACTAATTATTCTCTTTATTCTCTTTTCCCCCTGGGGGTACTCATCCCGAGGCCCTCAGACTATGCAGCACCACTGATGCGATTCAAGACCAGCGACGAGATGATCCCAAAGTTTCATAATCCTGGACCAGGCCGTATCCAGAGCAGCTGCTGTTATGGTCATGGAGGAGTGGAGAGCATGAGACTGATTCTTGTGACGCTCCAGGAACAGACGAGTCTTCGCTGAGGTCCAGCATTCTCCAGCTTCCGGCGCCTAGACTGCAGCTCTGCACAAGACGTTTGGCCATAGGAGAAATGGTCGTGCCCAACTGAGCCTGGTTTCTCTCTAGGTTTTTAAATTCTTCACTTTCACCAACTGGTGAAGTTTTTTCCTCGCCGCTGTCGCCACTGGCTTGCATGGTTCGGGATCTGTAAAGCTGCGCATCGATGGATTTGCTCTTCAGTGTTTGGACTCTCAGTAGTGATTATTAACCCACACTGAACTGAGCTAAACTGAACTGAACTTAAACTCTGAAAACTGAACTGACACTGTTTCAACTTATGTGAAGCTGCTTTGACACAATCTTCATTGTAAAAGCGCTATAGAAATAAAGGTGAATTGCATTGAATCATTGGGTGGCGGGGCTTTTAGTTGTACAGCACCAAAGTTATGGAACTTCCTGCCTTTGCACATTCGCCAGATGGACTCTATTACCAATATAAAATCCCAGATAAAAATGTTTTTGTTTAGGACAGCTTTTAATGATTTCCTGGTTTAATTTTATGCTGCTTGTTATTTTTACCGCTTGCATTTTTATGTGCTTATGATCTGCTGTAAGGTGTCCTTGAGTGCTTTGAAAGGCGCCTATAAATAAAAGGTATTATTATTATTATTAAACTGACCCATAACACAAAGAAAAAACTAAATGAAGCAACAAATTTATAACTGGCTACACTAAATAACCAAAGAAACAAACCCCTGTTGTCCAATGACTTGCCTAATTACCCTAACTTGCCTAGTTATCCTAATTAATTAAGTCTTTAAATGTCTCTTTAAGTTGATTTCTAGTATCTCACAACTAGTGAAATATTTTGTACTGTCCTCATGGCAAAGACAAAACAAATGAGTGGTTAAAGAGATGCTGATTTTCCCCACACATCAATTGCAATGTCGAATGAGACCTGAACAATATTCATGCACTATTTAATACACAGCAGGCGCACATTTGCAGAGATCATTGTGTGAAACAAAAAGCTGCTGAGATCCAGAAGAGGAAATGAAAGGGCTGGATTTCAGAACAAATAAGCTTAATGTAATGCATCAGGTCGAGCGGAAGGATGGTATCGCTGAAAGATGATCTCATTTTCCAGAAATGAACACGGATATGACACTATTACCATAATCCCAACACAGGCGCATTGCACACGTGCTTAGAAACGGCAAAACTGGACTTTAACATAGGGTTGCACGATATCGGAAAAATCTGATATTGAGATATATTATTTTTCTGCAATAAATATTGTGATATGAATAGCTTCACAAGATCTGAATAGCACTGTTTGATGGTTTTCTGGGGAATCGAACAGTATTCAGATAAGCAAAATTAAATAAGCACAATGCAAACCATGCTTTTCTTACTTTCTCTCGTTTCTAGCAAGTGGCAATCTCTCGCTCTCCCTCGAGAAGCCAATACGGAAGTAACTGAAACTGCAATTCATCGACTGGCCTTTGGGGGCTGGCTCCAGGAAGTCCAGATGTTCACTGACTGCAATGCTGAATTGGCCAATTTTACAGCTGATAAAAACATGTTTACAGCCTGGTACTAAAGATTGTTTTGGTGTATATAGCTAATATTACCCTTCATGACAACTGTGAGGGGGTGAATTTTTTTATAACTCATCCATTTTGTTTTTATTCAGTTATATTAAGTCTGCATCATTAAGGGTGTGACCACTTGAGTGACGGCTAGGTCTCGCTGGTCGCCATCATGTCATTCTGGCTGATTAGCTGCTAAAATCTGCATATACATCATATTTTTGCTTTGTTTTATGTAGCTTTACACAGTCAGATGCCTTTTGGGATTATTTCCTGCAATTATGATATGGCATGCTGTGTGCACTTAATTGTGCTCACAAACCGTTCAAGTGGCCTCCATTTCCCAGGTGAGTGAATTATATACTTATACACCATCTCTATAAATGTGTTTATGTTTTCCTCCTGTGGGAAAACGTCATAAGAACAATGTTTAGTGGCTCAATGTATTACAACAGTGTTTTTTAAAAGATTAAACACTTTATTGATATCCACTTGTTAAGTGTGACGTCACACAAGCGGCTTCCGGGTCCAAGTGCTGTATCGACTATTATAGACTCACAAAAATGTAGACAGTGCCCTCTAGTGGATTTGTCATGTAAAACATG
>CAIGQZ010001210.1:3443717-3456316 GCA_903798205.1 Danio tinwini
CTCACAAAAATGTATACAGCGCCCTCTAGTAGCTTTATCGTCTAAAACACAACAAAATGTTCTCAAAGTAACGCATTCTAGACTTGTAAAAATATAGACAGTGCCCTCTTGAGGATTTATTATCTAAAACACAACAAAATGTTCCGTAAGTAATGCATTTTAGACTTGCAAAAATGTAGACAGTGCCCTCTAGTGGATTTGTCATCTAAAACATACAACAAAATGTTCCCCATGTAACGTATTTCAGATTGGCAAAAATTTAGACTCGCAAAAATGTAGACATCGCCCTCTAGTGGATTTGTATTCTGAAATATACATCAAACACATAGCCCAAGTAATATATTTTAGACCCACAAAAATGTAAACCGCACCCTCTAGTAGATTTGTCATTTAAAACAAACTAAATGTATCCCAAGTAACGCATTTTAGACTCGTAAAATGCTAACAGTGCCCAAACAGCGTTAGAGGATCTGTCATTTCAAACATACAAAAAAATGAATCTGTTACAGATTCACAAAACTCTAGACAGCACCCTCTAGTGGATTTGTCTTCTGAACATACAACAAACACATAGCCTAAGTGATGCATTTCAGACTGTCAAAAATGTGGAATGCGCTTTTTAGATGATTTGTCATCTAAAACATACAGCAAAACGTTTCCCATGCAATGCGTTTCAGATTCGCAAAAATGTAGACCGCGACATCTAGTGGATTCGTCTTCTGAAACATTCAACAAACACATACTCTAATAACCTTTTTTTCTGATTTGCAAAATTGTAGTGCCCTCTAGTGCATGTCATCTAAAATTTACAACAAAATGTTCCCAAAGTAAATTATAGACAGCGCCCTCTAGTGGATTTGTCATTAAAACGCAACAAAATGCTCCATAAGTAATGCATTTGTCTCGCAAAAATGTAGACAGCGCCCTCTAGTGAATTTGTCATCTAAAACACAACAAAATGTTCCCAAAGTAACGCATTCTAGACTTGCAAAAATGTAGACAGCGCCCTCTAGTGGATTTAACATATAAAACACAACAAAATGTTCTGTAAGTAACGCATTTCAGTCTTGCAAAAATGTAGACAGCGCCCTCTAGTGGATTTGTCATCTAAAACGCAACAAAATGTTCCCAAAGTAACTCATTATAGACTTGCAAAAATGTAGACAGCGCCCTCTAGTGGATTTGTAATCTGAAACGCAACAGAATGTTCCCAAAGAAACACATTATAAACTTGCAAAAATATAGACATCGACCACTTGTGGATTTATTGTCTAAAACACAACAAAATGTTCCCAACGTAACACATTATAAACTTGCAAAATTATAGACAGCGCCCTCTAGTTGATGTATCATCTAAAACACAACAAAATGTTCTGTAAGTAACGCATTTTAGACTCGCAAAAATGTAGACAGCGCCCTCTAGTGGATTTGTCATCTAAAACACAACAAAATGTTCCGTAAGTAACACATTTTAGACTCGCAAAAATGTAGACAGCGCCCTCTAGTGGATTTATCTAAAACAATAAAATGTTCCGTAACGCATTAGACTTGCAAAAATGTAGACAGCGCCCTTTAGTGGATTTGTCATCATGAAATGTGCAACAAAATGTACTCTGAGCAACTTATTCTTTCTTTTCATTAAAATGTAGGCTGAAGCACATGTTTCCCATGACCCTGAATTGATAATTTGCATAACATGATCCTAAACCTGACATTTGATTTGATTAAAAACCTTTGACGTTTCATTTCTGCCAGTGATTGATGGAGAATATTAACAGTGGCAAGAACAGAGCGCAGTCTGAGCTCTCGTTGACTTCCAGTTAAAGTTCAAGTGGAAACATTAGTCCTGGACGTAATGTGGGCAAAGTGCTCATTATTCTGCCTCCAGCGTGTCAGTCATTATAAAGAGCCCAATGTGAGTCATGTATGAATGTGTGTTTTTCAGCATTTCTGATAGAACCGCTGAGAAATGAAGCCAGCGTGAGGTCTCTGGGTTTGAGCTCCTGCAGACCAGCGGCTCTTTCAGAGACTCGACAGCACGTCACCGCGGCTTTCAGACCACATTCAGGAGAAATAATAAATCTGATAAGAAGTCAGCTCATATTTCCATATTCTGTGATTACAGTTATTGTGTCACCACCACAACACACACACACACACACACACACACACACACACACACAATCTGGAATAGTGCTCTCAATTCATAAGAACACATTATTGCAAAGGAAAACTCTGTTAAAGATATAAGAAGAGCAAAATGTTCAATTAGACAAGCAAATACAGTAATTTAGTTAAATGTAACTCAGAATCTGTTGTTTGCAGCACATTTGTTGACATCTTGCAAGCAGATCTGACAGACGTGCACATTTTATAGATGACTTTCGTAACTATGCTATATAATAAATACATATCTCCAAATGTTTTTGCTATTACATTATATTTGATGACATATTATTTCAGAGGAAACCATGGTGAAGTAGATTTACAGCAAACCAAAATACATGTTTTTTTAATTATTACTTATTTATGCATTATTAATTAGAAATAATCATTAACAAGTTGACAAATATAGTAGCTTAAACGATACAATCTATTTGTTTTTCAACACACAAAATAAATGTTAAAGCTAGAAGAGCACATTTTTTTTCTCATATAAATTTAATCACCAAGGCTGCTGCCATTTACTACATTAAAAGACAGTAATGCCATTATATTTAGTTTTATATTATAGCAATTTCAAAGAATTGTTTTCTATGCAAATATACTTAGTTTTATCTGAGATTTATCATTTATTATTTACTAGAAATATATTTTGTAACATTACAAATGTCTTTGTTTACAGTTTTCCATATTCAGGGTTCATACACACGTTTACTACTAAAATTCCAAGACTTCCAAAACTTTCAAGTACATTTTCATGACGTGACGTTTCATGTAATGTTTACATATACAAAGTCAATAATAAGAAAAACAACAACGTTCAAATTGATTACAGCATATCATAGAACACGCAGCAATCTATTTAGTTTAAATTAGTTTTTATATCTATGTAAAATGTTGATACTGCTTACACAACACTAATAATGCGAGAGCAAGTGTTTGACCAAGGACAGAAAACAAGTAAAGACAACTAACCTGTATTCAAGTTAGGGCTGCACAATATATAATTTAAGCATCGATATCACAATGTTGTGCATCCGCAATAGTCACATCACAAGATAAGCAATGTAAGGATTATAGTTTAATCATAATGGAGTAAAAGTTGATCATCTGCATGCATTTTTAAAGAGATAGATCACCTAAAAATTACTTACCATTTTCATTACACCCTTCACTTGTTTCAAACATTTAGGAGTTTTCTTTTTTTAATAGACACAAAAAGAATATAATTGAATAACTCCTATAGTATTGAAACAACAGAAGTGTGAGTAAATAGTGAGTACAGTTTAATCCAGGGATGGGCAAACTTGATCCTGGAGGGCCGGTGTCCCTGCAGACTTTTGCTCCAACCCTAATCAAAAACACACCTGCCTGCAGCTTTCTAGTGATCTTGAAGACACTGATTAGTGTGTTCAGGTGTGTTTGACTAGTGTTAGAGCAAAAGTCTGCAGGGACACCGGCCCTCCAGGATCAAGTTTGCCCATCCCTGGGTTAATCTTTGAGTGAGCTGCCCCTTTAAGGCCTGTGACTGTGTGAACATTTCAATACTTCACATTTTAAAACATCCGGCCACAAGAAATGCTTTGTAACTTTAATAAAGATTAAATAATATATGAAGACTATGCAGTGTTGATCATTCAATATCTGTACCTGAATAGTGAATAGCTGAAAACTATCATTCACTTTTATCTTTACTATATTTGATCTATGCTTGTAATTGATTTGTTTTATATATTATTCGAGATTCACTCCTCTACAAAATCCCCCCAATCAATATAAATAAACCTGTTAAATCATCTGGTGAAACTATTCACATCGCAATATATAGTCACAAAAAGACAAACTACCGTAATGTCAGATTTTTCCAGTATCACGCAGCCCTAATTCAACTATACAGATATTTGTTAAACTAATTTCCATGATTTTTCCAAAACTTTGTGGGTTTTTCTGTTTTTCCAAAACTTTTTTTATGCCTAGAAAATGCCATGTCAAAATTCAATGACTTTTCCAGGTTTTCCATGACTGTATGAACCCTGTATATATATTTACACACACACATACACTCACCGGCCATTTTATTAGGTACACCTTACTAGTACCAGGTTGGACCCCCTTTTGCCTTCAGATCTGCTTTAATCCTTCATGGCATAGATTCAACAAGATACTGGAAATATTCCTCAGAGATTTTGCTCCATATTGACATGATAGCATCACGCAGTTGCTGCAGATTTGTCGGCTGCACATCCATGATGCGAATCTCCCGTTCCACCACATCCCAAAGGTGCTCAATTGGATTGAGCTCTGGTGACTGTGGAGGCCATTTGAGTACACTGAACTCATTGTCATGTTCAAGAAACCAGTCTGAGATGATTCACGCTTTATGACATGGTGTGTTATCCTGCTGGAAGTAGCCATCAGAAGATGGAGACACTGTGGTCATATTAATGATCCTGTGTGAATCATCAGAGTTGGTGTTTTGTTCTGTTTTTTATGCTTACAGGATTTACATGAAATGGCCTTTACACACACTGAACTCCGAATATTCAGCTCTGCCTAGATATATCTACTGGATAGTAGATATGGTTTCATTCCTAGAAGCCAATTATGATATGGGGATGATTAATAATAATAATAATAATAATAATAATAATAATAATAATAATACATTTTATTTATAGTGCACTTTTCTGAGACCCAAAGCGCAAACAAAGCAGAACAATAAAAACAGTAAAAAGACCACAATAAAACATGAACGATTCAATACAACTGGATGATTAAATTAACAAAAATAATTAATCTAAGTTAAAAGCAATGGTAAAAAGGTGAGTCTTGAGGAGTTTCTTAAAACAGTCCAGAGGAGCGGCATTCCTAATGCTGATGGGAAGGCCATTCCATAGCTTAGGCGCACTGTACGAAAAAGCACGACCACCCATAGTCTTTAGTTTGCAGCGTGGCTGAAACGGCAAAAGTCCAGATGAAGAACGAAGACTGCGGGTGGGAGTGGCCAGAGTTATCAGGTCACAGATGTAGTCAGGTGCTAGCCCATGCACTGCTTTATATGTTAAAATCAGAGTCTTAAAATCAACACGCGACTTAACAGGAAGCCAGTGAAGTTGCTGAAGTACAAGAGTGATATGGTGGCGTGAGGAAGTATGTGTCAAAACCCGCGCAGCAGAATTTTGAATGTAATGTAAACGTCTCAGAGAGCTTGCTGGGGGGCCCCCGAAGAGTGAGTTACAGAAATCAAGGCATGATGTGATAAAGGCAGACCATGATGGACAGAGGCCAGTGGGAAAATCTGATCAGGATGCCTGGGATAAACCCCTACTCCTTTTCAAAGGACATCCTGGGATTTTTAACGAACACAGAGAGTCGGGACCTTGGTTTAACGTTTCATCCAGCAGTACAGAGTCCCCATCAATATACTGGGGTGTAAGGACTCACATATAGAGAGCAGGTTGAGCACCCCCTATTGGTCTCACTAACACCACTTCCGGCAGCAACCTAGCTTTCTATTATTTACATCTACTATTCTACTATATCTACTATTTACATCATATGGCACCTTTAAGACAACTGAACATTGACTTCTGTGGTCTTTAAAACAAAGCTGGAGCGTTTGAAGGACAAACAGGAGTAAATTAGGCCAGGCGTGTTCTGACCCGACAGCATGGCTCCTCGCAGCCGCTGAACTAATTAACTTCTCCAGCTCTACTAGTTTAACCCATTCCCCGCCTGCTGAAGGTCAGAGCAGCTCCACAATCACTGAAACCCATTCAGACGGACACCTGAGATGCAGTCGCCATGGCAACTGAAACAACACAATGCTGGTCGTTTCATAAACAATCACCTACGAGCTTTTTTCTTCCAGCAGCAGCAGCAGCCGAGCGAGCGTCATCTCTAACAGAGATTAAGAGGAGAAGAACTATGGCTTGTAATTATTATAATTCCCATGAATGTGTCCCACTAAGAGCAGCAGAAATGGGTCATTCTTTGTCTATTTTCACAAAGTGCATTTCTCTAAGTGCACGGTGGGCTTTTTTAACGCCTGATATCCAGAGAGGGAGCTGGCTGATATATGCATGCAAAATGAAGAGAAATAAAACAATCATTAAAATAAATCCATTGATAGTGATTCATTTGTACAATACATGTGCTCAAAGTTCAGTCATCATGCTGGAAAATAATATGAAAATCTGCATTGAGTTCTGTGTGTTACTGCAGCCCAATCCCAATTCTACCCCTTTACCATTACCCCTGATTTTGTGTGTTTACGTGAAGGGGTGTCCCATTTCTCTTTAGCTTGAAGGTGTAGGGCTAAGATGAAGGGGTAGATTCCCCTTCGAATGAAGATTTTTCAGGAGCACACTCGAAACCAAGGGGTGAGAAAATTTTGCAGAATACATCAGCCACAACGACAGGATCACTGCACCCGGAGGTAAGGAGAGCCTTTATTTGTCACTATTACGAATGTTTACAACAAATAAGCACATGTTTTAATATATTCATAACCGCATTCGTGTTTTACCGTCATGCTTTAAAAAAAAGCTAAACTTGGCGATCTATAATCCCTAATAATAACTCCGGTACAGCAGTCCCACAACATTCTGACACTCGATGACACTCGAATACCCTGTCAGAAAAGTCTAATGCCTGAGAATGAGCTTTTTACTAGGGGTGTGAACCTACACTGGTCTCACGGTTCGGTTACGATTATCATGCCATCAATTCGGTGCAATTCGATATCTCGGTGCATCACGGTGCATTGACGATGCTTTCCATACACAACTTTATATTTTCTTCACAGCACAGCAATTCTTGTATTAAAATGTCTACATATTTTTATATATTTGTAATAGGGCTGTGTATTGGCAAGGGCCTCACGATACGATACATATCGCGATACATGGGTCACGATACAATAAATATTGTGATATATTGCAATAGTTTGTATTAGTATGTGTCATATTATATTGTCAACTTGATAAAGTCGACGGACAAATTAAAATTCCAATTCATTAAAACTGCTCAGTGTGATTGAACAGAAAACTATATATATATATTGCAAAGCTTACACATGGCTTTTATTTTTTGGCTAATTCAGTACTGCCTGGTATAGCGTTTAGGGTTGGGCTTTGTTGACCAATTTGTCATTGTACGATGTCTAATGTGAAACATGGCGATGGACCATGGCATCGTCGTCATAGGGGGAGGTGAACTAATTATTTATGAATAATTAATAAATTCATAACTAATTAATGATTTGTAGCCTACAGTTTCAACTATCTGACCTGCATGGCCTTTGTTTTACTCATAACCAAATCATAAATAAATAAATAAATAAATAAATAAATAAAGATAAGTTACACACAAATTACCACCTGTCAATCACTTTTTTCCGCAGGACTCGATCTGGCATGACTAGGCAGAGTGAACTGTGCCGTTATGGCGTCCACACACTTGCTTGGTAAAAAAGCTGCACAACCAACAGGAACTAACCAACAGTATCTTAGGTTTTCACTAAAATTACTAAGTACAAGCGTGAAAGCGAAAGACTGAAGCAGTGTACTGACGCTGTGACACGTTACCTGAGAGAATCAAAAGACTGAAGAGTCGTTAGATAGAGACAAGATTCATTAAATATCACGTTTAACAACTAACTTATAGTGAGAAGCAATCCAGCGGTAGATCCTTGATAAACTGTCCGTACCAATGACTGTATAAATATAGAGTCCGTACACTTCTCTGGAGTTCAGACGAGCGCATGACAGTGTGTGTGTGTGTGTGTGTGTGTGTGTGTGTGTGTGTGCGTGCGTGCGTGCGTGTGTGTGTGTGTGTGGTCACGTGATGTGCGTTTTCAGCAGACGGAGGGCTGTTCAGAAATGCTTGGTGAAATGTTAGTGTGGATGTGGATCATTTTCGTTCTAAAATGGCATTTTAAATTAAGCTGTATCAGTGTAAACGGGGCCTGAGTGTGTGTTTTTCACGAGCGCGTTTGCAACGGGGGCAGTGCGGATGATCGGTGATGCCGCCTCAGCATCATGACGTCTATAGGCCATCGGCGATGGCATCGTCTATCGACCCAAACCTAATAGCGTTAAAACCAAAGTGCAGCCACACGTCAGCTCTAAAAGCTGGAGGCACCTTTATATTTTCCGCCATGTTCACTCTTGCTTACTTCTGATACCGTACTACTTGGCGTTTTGTTGATCGCGAGTTAGCGACATCTACAGGAGCGGAGGAGGAGGTCATTTGGCACAACTTGAATCGATACTTGAGGCTGGACTACCGATACACTATCGTAAAAGAAATGATTGCGATAGTTAGATGTATCG
Source organism: Danio tinwini (assembly GCA_903798205.1). Taxonomy (NCBI): domain Eukaryota; kingdom Metazoa; phylum Chordata; class Actinopteri; order Cypriniformes; family Danionidae; genus Danio; species Danio tinwini. The sequence continues at coordinate 3,452,216 of CAIGQZ010001210.1, forward strand.
ATAATATTGCACAGCCCTAATTTGTAATATATAAATAATATATATATATTATTTGTAAAACAATTTTGTCTTTTAATACAAACAGTCAGAAATATAAACTGTGCTTTTAAACAACACGAGCATTTATAGCAAATAAACAAATGTAAATATCCCGCTCGCTTTCTGAGCCCTGTCGAGCAAGTTCTTTCTTACACCCCTTTGATTGGTCATGCGCTCAACTGAAAGAGCTGCTATTGGCTCTACATGCTGGCGCTCTTCACAGATGAGTAAAGCCTGGTTTAAACACTGATAAACGGCAGCGGGGATCACAGCTGATCCATGATAGACGCGGTGGAGAAAACTCTGCAGATAAGAGCTCGTGTCTGTGTCCACAAGTATCTCTGTAACAGCCGGGAGGAGAGGAAGAGTCACGCCAGCCACAGTGTGAGACAAAGAAATGGAGTTTACTTTCACTTTCTCAATCGCAGTGAAACAGTGGCTTCTGTTGTAAGTGTTAGTGAAAGACTGTTCAGCGAACACACACGTAGTGAAATTGTGCACCGTTTCTGTGTTTATAAGCAGTTGGAGCGTTGTAAAAAAATAATAATAATAAAAAAAATCACGCTCACCTCCCTCGCCATAGTAAGCTACCGCAACATAGCGCATATGAGATAAATGACGTCAGTACATAATAACCAGTTACGATCTATTACTGAACCGATACCGAATTGTCCACGTCTGCATCGCGGTGCACCGAACAAACACTTAATTTTGACACCCCTACTTTTTACAGTGTCTGCTAGAAATGTTAATGAGCAATTCCAGCGTTATGGATTTGACGTTTGCAGTAAAAACTCAAAACAGGAATTCGTTAACATTATATTGAAACATCTGTTTATATTTTTTAAAACAACTGACCACAGAGTTGTGGAAGCAGAAAAATATCAATCTGTAAATATTTTTATATTGTAAATGAGGAAAATAAACATGCGTTATAGATGTGACCCAAAAAGTCTGCGAGTTTAGAGTACACAACATACTTTGTGGAAATTCTGTGAATTAAACTGCACAACCCAAAAGAACTAATGCTAATCAAAAGGATACGAGTCAGCGCACTATAGATCAAAAATAATTGATTTTATTTGATTTGACATTTTTGCATTAATGAGGAAAGTGTGTCGTTATGGATGTGACATCTCTTCGTTATGGATGTGACGGATGTGAAATTGCCACTTGTGTGTGCATACGTGCCAACACTCCCGTTTTTCCCGGGAGTCTCCCGTATTTCAGACCCACCTCCCGGTTTGTCATTTCTCCCGGAAAACTCCCGGAATTTCAATCCCTTCCCCCGGTCCTCAGCGTCAACGCTTGACAGAGGGCATGTCTGAAGTTGGGGCTGACGCTATCATCATAGCAGCGGCAGCCAATGAATTTAGTCAGCAATCGGCTACTGTCTGAGCTGGTGTATTTGCATACAGCGATCTGATTGGCTGGCGCTTCCGTCAGCACTTGAAAAGTTGAGAAAGTCCCTGTAAATGGCCACAAGAGGTCACTATAGGTCGGTAATTCTCACTCACCTAATTCAGGTTACTGGATTTAAGGCAAACCCCCGGAACCTGTATAATCATACTACGCACACTCATCCAAACGCTCTCACCTTAGAAGCTTGATGGCAAATTCCGTGACAAATGTAAGTTTATGCAAGTTCTCTGATGTGCATTATAAATGTTGTTTGTCTTTTGTCGCATTGTGTCATGTTTCCATTCGTGTGTACTGTTTAGCCAGATAATCATCATGAAACAAAGAGGCTACGTGTTTAAAGCTAGCACCCCTTGGTGAGCGGAGTGAGGCGTGTAATTTATATCTGTGTTTCAAATATGGAAAGTTATAACGATGTAAAGTCTAAATGGTCTATTTTTTGGAAACTGTTGTGTTTTGAAAGTGTTAGCTGAGTGAATTATTGTGTAAATGTTGTTTTGCGTAGCTCATTTGCTGTGCATAGTGTACAGATGCATGAAAATGCACTGTAAATGTGTAGGAACTTGTAAACTTGCTTTGTGCAATTTGTGTTTACTTTTAGTTTTCACTGTGTTTATGCTGGTTCCGGATTAAAAAACTCATTACACCCGTCAGAGACTCTCTGCTTTATTTAAAGAAAATTAAGGGTTGCTACAGTCCCAACTTCTGCAGCAAGCAATGCTACTGAAGCAGCGCCGACGGATCCACAATGCAGTTCGGCAATGCCTGACGTCACCCATTCAAAATGAATGAGAAGCATTGAAGCTGACCCCCCCTGTGAACGTGGCGTAACACCCCCGGCAGCCCTTCTGGTCGCTCTGCTCACCCCACTGAATATGGCCACTGTGTAACATTAGATCTAACATTAGATCGTGATAATAACATAATATATGCCTTCAGTGATTTCCTAAAGATAAACACCATAAAGTAACACAACTGAAATAACTACAGCAGTCGCCATCGTCTGATCTCATATGAAGCAAGAGATCGCGATGACGTATGATGATGTGTGCAGGTGTTAAAGTGCTGTCCTAATTCTTAGGGGAAAATTTTGAGGCCCTTCCCCTTCACACTCGGTTTTAAGGGGGAAGGGGTACAAAATTAGAATTGGGATTGGGCCTTAAAAATGACTTTGCAATACTGCAATATAAATATATAAATGTATGCATGAGTATTCTGTAACAGTTTCAGCTGCTGTATTATTTTAAATGCAGTGTATTGTGTATCAACTGCATTATGCAAAAATCACTTTACAATATTATCAAATATTACTTTAAACGCATGCATTCAGTTTAGGAACAGTTGCTTTACTAAACATTCACAGCAATATTGTGAAATATTGTTTTAATTTATCCATTCAATATATTGTGTAACAGTTGCATTAACGCAAAAAAAAAATCACTACGATATTGTGAATTATTATGTATTTAATGTGTTGTGTAATAATTGTGTTATGTAAAAATCATTGCAACATTGTAATATATTATTAAATTAGGCATTCAAATTGTTGTGTAACAGCTAGGGGTGTGAACTTACACTGGTCTCGCGGTTCGGTTATGATTATCATGCCATTGATTGGGTTTAATTTGATATCTCGGTGCATTGACGATGCTTTCCTTACACAGTTTTATATTTTCTTTACAGCACAGCAATTCTATTTAAATGAATAAATATATTTAAATACTATTGGTAAAACAATTTTGTCATTAAATACAGTCAGACGTATGAACTGTACCTTTAAAAACTCAAGTACATGCACAGAACATGAGCATTTACAGCAAATAAACAAATATTAATATCCTGCTCGCTTTCTGGGCCCTGTCTAGCAAGTTCTTTCTTACACCCTTTTGATTGGTCATACACTCAACAGAAAGGGCTGTGATTGGTTCTAACGCTCTGGTGCTGTTCACCAATGAGTGACACTGATAAACAGCAGCGGTGATCACAGCTGATCCATGATAGACGCGGAGGAGAAAACTCGCTCTGCAGACACACGCTCGTGTCTGTATTCAGAAGTATCGCTGTAACAGCCGAGAGGAGAGGAAAAGTCACGCAAGTCACGAGATAAATGCCGTCAGTACATAATAACCGTTTATGATTAATACTAAGCCGATACCGAATTGTCCGCGTCTGCATCGCGGTGCACTGAAGAAACAAATAATTTTGACACCCCTAATAACAGCTGTGTTATGCATTAATCACAGCAATATTGTGAAATATTATTTAATATGTATTTAATGTATTCTGTAACAACTGCGTCACATAAAAATAACAGCGATATTGTCAAATATTATTAAATTATGCATTTATTGTTTTGTGTAACAGTTGCATTATGCAGAAATCACTGCAATATTGTGAAACATTATTAAATGATGCATTCACTTTAGGAATAATTATAATAATAATACCTTACATTTATATAGTGTTTTTCTGCACACCCAAAAGCGCTTTACATACATGTTTAGGGGGGAATCTCCTCATCCACCACTAATGTGCAGCATCCATCTGGATGACGTGACGGCAACCATATTGCACCAGACCGCACACCACACACCAGCTGATTGGTGGAGAGGAGACAGAGTGATGAAGCCAATAGTGGTGTAA
>CAIGQZ010001210.1:3459603-3469771 GCA_903798205.1 Danio tinwini
TTTTTTTTATTACACATTCATTGCATTTTGCAAAAACTTTATGCAAAAGTTACTTTGCAATATTATGAATGATTAAAAAATGACACATTTAATGTATTGTGTTACACCTGCGTTACACAAAAAACAGCAATATTGTGGACTTTTTTTTTTAAGTGACGTTTCACAAACTAATTTCGAGAGGAGCACGTGATATGATTGATCGCGGCTGGTCTCTCGTCTGTAATCATTAGTAAGCCAATCGAATCATTCCAAACTCACTATAAATAGCCCCATCTAGCATAAAGCTGCTGTCACACTGGACTTTTCTCCTGATAGACTTCCATTCATACACAGGCGAATGCGTCAGACAGGAAACACAAGCTCGTGCGACAAGTTTCACAGTTTTCTGCATTGCAAAGTTCAAGCTTGGTGAACTCTGACCTGCGAAATCGCATCACTTGACTGCGTGAGACCAATCAAGGATCAAAACATGACCACTCTGGACAGGAATTTAAATTATGGAGCAATCGCTCGCTTTTTTTAAATGCCTAATCATCTTGTTTAATCCCAGTTCTTTTCGCAGCGCCATACGACAGAATGCAAGCTCAAACTCTAGTGTGACCGAGGCTTTACTCCCTTCATTTTTTTAAAGAATCCATCTCCCCCCCCCCCCCCCCCCCCCCATCTCTCCCATTCCTCCTTTACCAGAGGAAGCTCTCAAAAACGATCTGATCTTGGACCCCCTTACCGAGCCCTAGGCTCAATTATCTCCAAGCTCAGGGTTCTCTCCCGGGACAGCATGCCAAACCTGCTAATTTTATCAAGCAATATCCAAGCGTGAACTCTTGAAATTGTGCAATATAAAACGATGCATTCATTTTAATGTGCAAAAGCTGCTGTACTCACAGTTTAGCCGAATAATAATGCATGCATTCATTTGATTTTCACCACAAAATTCACTTCTCAGTAATGATGACAATTATTAATCAGCTTTATAGCAATGGCAGACAACTACTGTCAACACACATGAAATAAAACATTACACATCAACACTTTTTATATGTAAACGTAATATTCATCTCAAAATAAATCAATGAATCTGACCTGGCCCAAAAATCAGTCAAACTTTGAGAAATACAGACATGAAATGATGATGTGGACAGACGTACCTTTCTCTGTGCGTCTGAAACATTCTTACTGGACAGATGAGGGTCTTTTTCTGTGGTTAGGAACAGGAGAATAAAAACAAATGACATCAATCCATCAAACCACTCATTAAAATACAAAAAAGGAGCATTATAGAAACTGCGAAAATCAACTGATGTATTTGGGTCAAGGTCGAGGAAGAATCTACGCCAATACTTCAACCTCTTTACAAGTTTGCATGACAGTTTCTTCATCTTTTATTGGATTAAACGCTATATTTGGGGTTTAATTAATGGGTTTAATCACAAAATTATCTATTAAGCGAACAGAGGCATGCTTAAATACAAATTAATCAGAAAAATAATTCATTATAATATTTAAAATAAATATAAAGTATATTTTAATGACCCTATATCGCTATACTGAGTGTATTATCTGATACCTTGCTTTTCTGTATCAACATTTACATGCCAAATATGAGATTAAAAAGCACATACGCATAACAAAACGAGTGATTCATTATATTTATACACATAGCTTTTTTGCAAGTGACTTTTAGAAGTAGATAAGCAATACTAGCATTCATAATGCAATGCAATAACATTATTATAAAGCTTTTAAATGCACAAACATGCAATAACTATTTAGTTTTCTGTTATAAGTAAAACAACAATAACATCTAAGCTTTTAAACCAACACATGCACTGGAAAAAAACAATCATATATGGTTTACTAGGGTTTTTTTTAAGGTAAGTGGTTGCAAACCATTTATATGGGCTGAATATTTAAAAGAAACAGATTAAATTGAGTAATGGTCAACTTAATTTGTTTATTTAAATTCAGTTAATATTAATATTTGCAACCATCTCCCTAAAAAAATCGAGTAAATCCAATAAATCATTGTTTATCAGTGTCTGAGGTAACTACTAAAGTAAGTTCTCCTGTCATATCGGACTGTAGTTGTAGGTAAAGTTACTGTAAATGGATGAATAAGCAGTGTCTCTTACCCCATGTCGTTGTAAACACACAGGATGACAAACTCTTGTTCCTGTTATGGAGCAACTGGAGGATCTGTGGGAGCAGTAATCCGAGTATTTCTATACGCTCAACATGCCATATATTTGCATGGCAGCAGCCGCATGCAACACCAAGCCGCTGCAGAAACTGGACGTGATGACCGGGCGCGCGTCCGCTGCTGATTTACGCGGCGTTTTCTCGGTTTGTACTGGAGTGAGCAGGCGGACTCGCGGGAAACCCCGCCGGCGTTCGCGCGCTCCGCGTTCTGATGTTTCCCGCTGCGACTTTGATGACGCGCCGCGACTGTTACTTTCGAAGCAGTTTTGCTTTGATGTCCCGATCCCGCGCCACCGCTCTGTGCTTTTGAAGAGACTTGCGCGCGCCGTCTAGCGTACATGAGCACGGCTGCAGCTTCATTGCGGCGCGTTTAGTGATTAGAGACAGCAAAGCATAGTCATTAGTGCTGTGACCCTGCCCACTATAAAGATAAAACATTCTCTTTACAAATGTAATGCGAGAAACTTTAGTTTAAAAAAAAAGCTTTTATGAAGAGGAGCAAGTAAAATGCTGAGTTTAAAATATTTAAATTCTGATTAGAGATCAGATCTGAATAAAAAAATTTTTAATAGTGATTAGACTCTAATTAAAGTCATAACAGCCAAAAAAACTAGTAATATTCTAGCGACATAAAAATGAAAATCTTATTTTAGCCATTTTAGAGGCTACACACACACACACACACACACACACACACACACTAACCAGCCACTTTATTAGGTAGACCTGTCCAAATGCAGGTTAATGCAAATTTCCAATCAGCCAATCACATGGCAGTAACTCGATGCATAAGTGACTAAACGTGACATGGTTGTTGGTGCCAAACGGGCTGGTCTGAGTATTTCAGAAACTGCTGATCTACTGGGATTTTCACGCACAACCATCTCTAGGGTTTACAGAGAATGGTCTGAAAAAGAGAAAATATCCAGTGAGCGCAAATGCCTTGTTGATGCCAGAGGTCAGAGGAGAATGTCCAGACTGGCTCCAGATGATAGAAAGGCAACAGTAACTCAAATAAGCACTCTTTACAACCGAGGACTGCAGAAGAGCATATCTGAACACACAACACGTCCAACCTTGAGGCGGATGGGCCACAGCAGCAGAAGACCACACTGGGTGCCACTCCTGTCAGCTAAGAACAGGAAACTGAGGCTACAATTCACACAGGCTCACCACAACTGGACAATAGAAGATTGTAGAAACGTTGCCTGGTCTGATGAGTCTCCATTTCTGCTGCCACATTCGGATGGTCGGGTCAGAATTTGGCATCAACAACATGAAAGCATGGATCTATCCTGCCTTGTATTAACGGTTCAGGCTGGTGGTGGTGTAATGGTGTGGCACACCTATTAGTATCAATTGAGCATCGTGTCAACACCACAGCCTACCTGAGTATTGTTGCTGACCATGTCCATCCTCTGATGGCTACTTCCAGCAGGATAACACACCATATTATAAATCATCTTGGACTGGTTTCTTGAACATGACAATGAGTTCACTGTACTCAAATGGCCTCCACAGTCACCAGGTCTCAATCCAAAAGAGCATGTTTGTGATGTGGTGGAAAAAAGTCTGCAGCAAATGTGGGATGTTATCATGTCAATATGGAGCAAAATCTCAGAGGAATATTTCCAGTACCTTGTTGAATCTAAAGCCACAAAAGATTAAGGCAGTTCTGAAGGCAAAAGGGGGTCCAACCTGGTACTAGTAAGGTGTACCTAATAAAATGGCCAGTGAGTGTATATATGTCTAGGTTTGATAAAGTAAAATTTAGGACTTCAAGACATTTTTAAGACCATTATGAATGAAATTTTAGACCTATACAGGGCTAAATGCTAAGGATTGTTTTTCACTTGCCCTATCAAAAATGATTATAGTTGAACACATTGAATAATAATAATAATAATAATAATAATAATAATAATAATATAGGTCAGGTCAGTATCTTCAGCAGTAAATACATGGATAACTTTTAAGCAAATGTTATTGTAATAAAAGTAATTGAACCATTATATTAAACTATCTTTTATTTAAAAATTGCATTTTTAGTTAAATGTTTCATTGAGATAGATTGTTGGTGATTGGTTTTGGCCAGATTGGGTTGCAATACAACAAAGCAAAGGAAAATAAGGACCGGTAAAAAAAAAAAAAAATTTAAGTCGGCGCCAGTGGTGTAGTGGTTAGTGAGTCGACACATGCACTCCGGTGCTCACGGTGACCTGAGTTCGATTCCGCCTCGCAGTCCTATGCGGATCCTTCTGCTCCCCATGCTTTCCTGTCAATTTTCTCCACTGTCCTATCTAATAAAGGTGAAAACCTGGAAAATATAAATATAAAAATAAAAATTAAGATCTACAACACAATATTTTAGCAGATTTAAACCTCTACTGAACAGATGCAGACACCCTGTAAATGCAATTATTTAGTCTGAACATAGGAGAAAATAGCTTTTTGTGTGTGATTACTGAAAATGCTACATCAGATTTTTTCCATTAGAAATGATGTAGCATGAAAGTTCTGTAACTAATACAAACTAATGATGATTTGAAACAACTATATGAATGTCTTATTTTTAAAGAGACCCTATTTAGCTTTATAAAAGGTCATACTTTGGTTTTGGGGGTCTCCAACAACAGGCTGATCTGCATGCAAGGTCAAAAAACACTTTCATTGTCTTATAATATGCATTTATTTTGTCCTAATTATCCCAACGACTCCCATTTGAATCGTTCAGTGATTAATTTGTTCCCAAACCCCTCCTAAAGCTGCACTGCACTTTTCTCCCCATAGACTTCCATTCATACGCATACAAATGCGTCATACAGGAAACACAAGCTAGTGCGACAAGTTTCGCAGGTCAAAAAAAAAAAAAAGGTTGAAATCGCATCACTTGACTGCGTGAGACCAATCGAGGATCAAAACATGACCTCTCTGGACAGAAACTTAAAACATGGAGCAATCCATAGGCGAAGTGTGTGTAAGGCTGGGGAAGGCTTAGCCTCCCCCTGGCCAGAGACAACGGAGATAGCAGCAAAGAAATAACTGCATTGAAAACATGTAACGGGTGTAAGGCGGAATATGAATGTAATTTAATGTTGTTGATTAACAGAACACTTTAATTATTATAAGTTTATCAATCACATTTAAAGTCCTCCTATGCACTAAAATGGAACTGTCCAACCCCACGTTTGCACTGATGAGCGCTGTCTATTACTGGAGTTCTCAGCAGCTCTGAAAACTAAACCAAAAGTGCTGGCCAGCGGACTGTTCTGACATCAGTAATAAAATGACAAATGGGTATTACGAGAGTAACATCGAAAGTGACATAACCACAGGACTAAACAACAAAGATAACATCAACGCTTATAATGCCCGGTCTAAAAGGAGGAGTTTACTGCATAAGGTAGGGCAGTGGCTATTATTTATATTGACTGCCATGCCAAAACACATTTTTGTTTGTTAGACAGAAGGCTACCATTAATCAATAATACAATATAATATAAAATAATATAATATACAATTTATTATTATAAAGATTAGTGGGTTAGTTTAATAAAATAATTTAATGTGTGTGTGTTGAATAAAATAGACGTTTGTTGATAGGCGGAGCTTTTGTTAAAACCTCTTCTTTGTCGGTCGCAAATCTTTTTTAAATGCATTAAAGGGAAGCGGATATATTAGCCTTACCCTGGAGTTTGTTCAACCTCCGCCTATGAAGCAATCACTCACATTTCTATTGTCTAATCATCTTGTTTAATCCCGCCCCTTTTCGCAGCACCGTACGACAGAATTTCACACGCTCAAACTCTAGTGTGACCACAGCTTTAACAGGAAGCTAATCTGCGCTGATTGGACAGATTACCCAGTCTGTTGTGATCGGTAGACTGTGTTCAGTGTATGACAGAGAGAAACGCTCATTACAATTGTGAAGTAGCAGAGAGTATGTGAAAGCCCAATGCAGGAGTGCATTAAAGCAATGTCGTAAACACCAGCATATTACTCTACTCTTAAGGCTGATTTATACTTGTGTCAAGCGCACGCATATGCTACGGCACAGCTTACGCGTGGACGCATAGCCCCTCGCAGTGGCCATCGGCGACGTTGATGCGCACCTCTTCAAAAATGTAACGCGTAGCGCAAGCTCTGTGATTGGTCAGCTTGGTAGCGCTGACGAGTGTGGGCGGAGGTGAGAGCCGCGCGCCCGATGCAGCGAGTGTTTACAAGTGTGGAGTCCTGTGAAGGAGCTCCGGATGGAGATTGTTGTTTTGTGTTTACCTTATGATTAAAGTTGTTACACATCTGCCGGTTCCCGCCTCAAAATGAGCGAATTTGAGCCACTTGTACATTAAGGAAGTGTTCAGAAAAAACAAAACACCAGCGAAGAAACTCGACACAAAGAAACAAACACCTACTGCCAGCTAGCGTTTTAGAAGTGTATTGCAGAGAAACAGAAACAGCGCGCAGAAGTATAAATGCACGGTTATGTGCGACGCTTGCGCCGTGGGTCAAGCCGATCACTTGACGCAGAAGAATAAACCAGGCTTTAAACCTAACCTCAAGTAATAACAAACGACACATGCAATATTAATCCACACAGCAGGAGAAGTTGAACTATTTAAAAAATTGACCACGCTACACGTGTATGAACAGCTGATGGTGGCCATAGCAAAGACAAATGGTAGAGGATCGCGAGTTTAGAAACGCGTTTAAATTGGTAAAGGAAGCACGCATCGCGTTTTTAACATGGTTTTGGACACAATATGTGAACAGCCCCATACAGATTTAACCTGAGAGATACAGCACAAGCACGGATCTATAATAGATACGTGATTACAACTTATAACACACAATTAAACACATATTTAGCAAAATACAGAAAACAAGGCAACAATTTTAATCACACTTACATGTTATGATCAGGAGGAAGAAGAAACTGGTCCATTTGAACTGTAACAGTTACTGACAAAGTCCCTGTCAAAGTCTGAGAAAGTCCCATAGTCTCTGCTGCCCCTTCCTTTAATAACAAACGGCTGGCGAATCCCGTGTTTCAGCGTAGGTTATTGTATCAATCATCAGAAAAATGACAGGAACAAACAGTACATGGTTGGCTATACTATGGTGTTGTTGTGAAAATGAACTTTAACCCTTTATTTCCAGCGTCATGATCAGTGCCGGGATCCCCCACGCTCTGCTAGTGTCTAAAGAGAAAGGCGTGTTCACGTTTTACCGGAACCGGTACTACATATTTGGGGATGTCCTGTTTCGACATTGATGCATTAAGGCAAAAGATCAGATCTCATCACGATTCATTTATTTAACTCCGACTCGACTATTTCTTTATAGAATCAATAGTTTTAAACACGGTGCACTTTCAGATTTAACCCTCAGCTGGATGTTTCCATTCACTTAGTGCTGTGGTACACACTGCATAGAAGGTCATTTTTAAAAACACTTAATGATAATGTTTACTTACCTTAAAGAGCCCCTATTAAGCATTGGGTAAGACATTTTTTTATTTCAGTTCAACTAAACCGAGACCACAGAAGCCAGATTGGGGAAAAGAAAAAACAACATTACTTCACTACCAGAAGGTAACACCACATTAAAAAATAATTTACAAACAAACAAACCCCATAACATTTAATATTTAAAGATCACACAGAAGAAAAATGAAGCAACCAGAACTGCATTGGGTGAAAGAAAGCAACATTTATTTTTAACGTTACAAGTAGTACATACCGTGGAGGGTGAAAACTTTTTCACAAAGCAAAATCCTGAATTATACTTCACATCCTGATGTTTTTTTCCTCATTCCTCTTCAATGCAAGGTAAACTACATTAATTTATTGTACATTTCAGTCAAATCCGATGCGATTTTCTCAGCAGAAACTCACACAAGGGTGATCTCGGAGTCATATACTTGATCATAAGAAGAACCAGAATATGGATCGCCGTGGCTTTATCGTGAATGCATTGTCATTGGCAAACAATTTGGCTGATGTTATCAAGTCTGATATTTACATCTGAAGAACGAAATATGGAAACCCAAGTATTTGAAAGTGAGAAGAGTCAGAATATTACACACTGACATGCTCAGGAACTGTGGAGAAGCGGATCACGATTGTCTTGTGGGTTGAGAAAACAAACAAAAAATTAACATGTGCTCGATGCTATAAAACGCGAGCGGTGGTACTTCAGTAATATTAAACAGTCAAAAAGTGTTGCGAGGATGGAGTAACAGCAAGGTATAAACACTCCAAAAGTAAAAGTATAAAGTTGAGGCGACTGGCATCGGTTGAACAGATGTTAAAAGCTGCCATAAAACTCAGAATGGGTCCGTCGAAACCAAATGAAGAGCAATTTCCACACTGAGAGAGGTTACGAGAACTTCACGTCAGATCGTACAAAAAAAAAAGAGCTACTAAGAAGGGAGGAAAAAAGCAAATGAGCAACTAGAACGAGGGAAAAAGAAGCAAAACTACAACTACCACAACACAAATAATAATAATAATAATAATAATAATAATAATAATAATGAGGGAGGGCAGTCACAAACGTACACACACACTCTCATACACACACACCTCTGGTCGGCGTATTAAACGCCGCTCTCACTGACATCATCGTGACGCAAAAAGACGCAACAGCGCCTCTTACAGTCAGACGCAAAAACAGCGAGAATCTCACCTGTCTGTCCTTCGCATCGGTGCGGCCATCTCCTGCTTTCTGCCATGTAAAGAACACCACTGCGTCCTGATTGGACGCAACCAGCAGTGGGCGGGGCTTCATACAGTGATTGACATCCTTCTCATACGATGATTCCACCCTGATTGATTGATTTATTCATTTATTATTACATACCGTTTTCTTGCAGCAAGATATTAAAAGCCACGTCTAAATCAAGCGGTTCACTGCGTTTATTCTAGTTGAACAAAATCCATATTTTAAAAGAGGAAAGGATAGATCTTGTCAGCCCCCTTGCGGAGACGAAACATTTAAAATGAAAAGAGAAAGCCATTTTTATTTCACTACCCCCATTATTTTTGCGAATCACCCAGCGGAGAGTGGCGAAGCTGCTCTCTCCGTTACGACGTCCTCAAAGTTGAATCGTCCTTCAGAGTGTCCTAGCACCTTCTAGGAGACCCGGCGCGCACGCAAAAAAGAAAAATCCAAATGAAAGGCGAAACTCTCGTCCATTCTCTCATGTTCGGTGGTAGAACCTGAACGTCGGATGTCAACTTTGAGGGGCGACTCTTAATTTCCCAAAAAATCAGCTGCTTGATAAGCGTTTATAATTACTTTGTGTCTTTAAATACGTCACCCCCTCTCTCAGCTCGCGGAGACGACAGAGCAAGCGTGTTTTTTTGCAGGTAGTTTTAAGAGAACTTCATCATCTTGGCTCCGTCTCTGTTGGCAGGGCAGGCCTGAGGCTGACGAGAGAGAGAGAAGAGGCCGGGACGGGATGGGACGGGACAGACCCATACCTGCGCTCCAGGAGCCGCCCTCCTCCTCCTCCTCCTCCACCGCTGCAGATGGAAGATCTCGTGTTTGGTCTCCTCCGAACACTGCGTCTCCCCCTCTCCTCCACCAATGGTGGATGTTTTTCGGCCGCTCACGCCTTTCTCTTTCGTCCTGTCCAGCTTTACTCCCTCCTGTGATTGGTTTGATTCTCTCCTGTTGCTCTCACACCATGGTGCTTCAGTTGTAACAGTGGTAAACGGGCATCCATGTTTGTTCTTTTTTTGTATTTACCCATATTTAAAATGCTGATGAACTAAGCTCAGCACAGGCCTAGCTCCTGTTCCAACAACCTGCCACACAGAAAGAAAAACAAAAACAAATTATATAATACACACACACATTATGTCAAAAACTTTTATTTTGGATGTGATTAATGGCAATAAATTTTTGCCCAGTGCTACTTTTCTTTGAGACTTTTTCCTTTCTTTTTTTGTTCCTTTGTGATGTA
>CAIGQZ010001210.1:3489771-3527238 GCA_903798205.1 Danio tinwini
TATATATATACACACACACACAGTTGAAGTCAGAATTATTAGCCCCCATTGAATTTTTTTTCTTTTTTAATTATTTCCAAAATGATGTTTAACAGGAAATTTTCACAGTATGTCTGATAATATTTTTTCTTCTGGAGAAAGTCTTATTTGTTTTATTTCGGCTAGAATAAAAGCAGTTTTAAATTTTTTAAAAGCCATTTTAAGGTCAATATTTTTAGCCCAATATATTTAGCCCAATATTATTAGGCAAAATATATAAGCAATTTTTTTTCTATAGTCTACAGAACAAACCATTGTTATACAATAACTTGCCTAATTACCCTAACCTGCCTACTTAACCTAGTTAAGCTTTTAAATGACACATTAAGCTGTATAGTGTCTTAAAAAATTTTTGTGAAATATTATTCAGCTTTAGTCTCCAGTCACATGATCATTCTGAAGTTATTCTAATAGGATGTTCTATTATGATCAATTATAATAATAATTATCATTATTATTACCCATTATATATATAATTCTAAATAACTATAATGATATCAAGCTTCAAAGTTTTGTGGAAACATGCATTTTAATTTTTAGGATTCTTTGGTAAAAAGACAAAATATAATTTATTTTAAATTAATTTAATATATACCTTTATTTTCATTCTTGATTTCCTACATGAATAGAAGTATATATTTTACTGCCACTATCAGAATTTATATTTTAAAAGTGCAGTTTTCAATACTCACAATAATAATGTTTCTTGAGCAGCAGATTAGTGATGCGCGGATGGCGGTTATATCCACGGGCGCTACGAATAATCCGCGGGTCGGGTAATAAAAAAATACATTATGATTAATTGCGGGTGGGTCTCGGGTCATAGCAGTTGACCAGCAAAAAAGCAGAGAGTGAAGATGAGACACCCAAAATAATGGATGAAGTGCAAGAGCACTGTGCAAACTTTCAGTTAGAGTCATCATCAGAGAAAAATCTGCTATCATTCTGGGAGAAACAAGATCACTTATTTACATGACTGCAGCGGCTTACAAGGAGAAGCTTGTGCATTCCTGCAACAAGCGGTGCGAGCGAACGCTCATTTAGTGCAGCCCCAACCCAGGCACAGTAGGCTAGATGCTATTCTGTTTTTGCACAGCGCAAAGAAAAAGGCCAAGTAAACATAACATAGCTGCTGTTTAGGATGAAGTGGCACTGTTTTTTGTTATCTTTTTCCTGTATATGTAAAAGCTAAATCTGCTGTTAATAACGAACGATCCACAGTGACCTATCATCATGCAAAGAATTAGAATTATTAAAATGTCGATTGGGTGCGAATATAGCCTATATATCAGATAAAATATAATGTGCAGGCGGGTGGTGGGTGGATGATTAGAATAAAGGAGCGGATTCGGGTGACATTTCAGCTGATCCGCGCATCTCTACAGCAGATCATCATAATTGAATGATTTCTGAAGGAACATGACACTGAAGACTGAAGTAATGTTGATACAAAAATCTGCTTTAAAATCACAAGAATGAATTTAAACAAACTACATTCAATTAGAAAATGGTTATTTTACTTTAGAATAATATTTCACAATTTATTTCATTTTCACTGTATTTTTTGCCAAAAAATGCACCATTCGTAAGAAGAATTAACTTATTTAAAAAAAAAATGAAAAAATTAATCTCACTGATTACAAACTTTTGACTGGTAGAGTGCAAGGATGGCTATATCTCTCCATAATATTAAACCCTGTGAACTGTTATGGAACTCCACACGAGACAAGACCACCAGAATGGTCAGGCACTAAAACAATAAACTCTCTAATCTGAGAAGATCAGCTAGGAAACCTGTTGTTCAGGTTGTCTTGATCATGCATCCTGAGCCCCCTTCTTTGCCCTGGACTTTACCTTCTCCACCAGAGCCGCTCAGTCACATTCCACACAGAATGTCCAAGTGTTTAATATGGTGTATCTTGTGGCTCTATGTTCATGTTTGGTGTCATTTTAAATGTCTCTATGTGATTAGTAAAGTGGTCTTAATTTCACTGTAATATTTTACAATTTCCCTTATATCAGTTAATTTGGGTTTTGACTTTGATAAGATCTTTGCCAGATGCTCCACTCCAGAAAAAATGGTCTTCACATCAACTGATGACCAGGCAAGGCTCTTGGTGAAGCTTTTATTGTCTTGAATTTATGGTGATTTGAGTATTTAGGCGAAAGGTGCAGAAGTGTCTGTGGGATTCTGTAGCCAGGATAGCCCGTTGCAGTGTTGAGTCTCTGAGCTCTACATCAAGGCTTATATACTGCAATGTACTTCTACGCAGTCAGGTATTAATCTCTAACCCTTAAATGAATCTTTGGGTAACTGATGTTGTACAATCTGAATTAGCTTTTTTTGATTAATTATGTGAAATGGAATTGAAAGTCTTTGCCTGACAAATAAATGTAAACTTTAATATCTTTAAATGTTAAAAACTTTTATAACTTTAAATGTTTAATTCTTGTATCTCCGGAAATCATTTAAATCTAGTAGATTGTTTAGACTGATGTTTCCGCGGCCTATGACCACGATTGCTCATACATTCAGGCTCGATAAATGGAGCATAGGCACAGCATTAGAGACCTGTTGATTTCTGACAATCACTGACTTAGTATGATATAATCTAGTGGCTAAAGCAAACTTTCTTTAAGTATGAGCAAGCATGGGGCGGCCTAATATTACTTAAAGGGAATAAGTTTACAGTTATATCCACTATCTAAGAACCAGAACTGGCAAAATTGTGTCCATGAGCAGATGTAACTGGCCAGCATATATTCTCTAAGAGCGTACTCACACTATGCTATCCGAACCGTGCCCAGGCCCGTTTCCCAGATCGTTTGAGAAGTGTGAGTGCTCTGAATCGGGCTCAGGTATGGTTCACTTGGGTGGCCCTGGCCCTGGAAGAGGTGAGCCTGAGCGCGGTTCACTTGGGCTCTGCGTGCCTGAGCACGAAACTGAAAGCGAGACGTGACTTTTAAGGGACTGTTTCATATGGATTAATTAATCATTTGTACTGTTCAATGAAGGTCGTAGACTATTAAAGACGCAAACCCCTCACTGCACATCAGCTGCGCCTTTAGCAAACTTCCTAATTCCTGCAGCACGAGGACTTTATGGTTGTTTACGAGCGTCAAAAGTGGCTGATCTGTTCGGCGAAATATTAGACTGCATGTCACCGCATATCAAACGACTTAAACGATATAACTAAAGAAATCTCCACTGTGCTGAGTGAGAGCACTTACTGAACAGTGCATCATCCATGACGTAAGCGTGCCCAGGCCCAAATGTAATTCGAGTGCGGGCCACCGGGGGAGACGGGAGGGGGGACAAGCGTGCTTTGGCCTGGTTCAAGGCAACGGTACACAGTGTGAGTACGCCCTAAGCAACTTCGGGTAAACGATGAACCATTCACTGAGAATAAGGATTTATTAGGTTAATCGATCTAAATTAGACCAAATCACAACCTATAAGGTAATCAGCTTGAATTGGATGAATCTAAATTTAAATTATTATAAATTGGAGTCAGATTAAATTCAGAGTTGGAAACAAATTAAAATAAAAATATTTCCTTTCACATGTGCTAAAAAGGCTTACACGCATTTAACCTTCACCCATACTGTTAGTTCCGTCATAGGACTAATAGATGGACCGTTACAAGAGTATACTTGGATTATGCAAGGTCTCTTTACTAACAAATACAGCATTCACATTTCTCACAGATTATTAAACAACCACAAAAACAAACCCTCAGGTGGAGTAGTGTGTCCCGGCACATACCTGTTTGGCCCCAAGCACTACTGGCACCATGCATTCGGGCTCTGTAGCCTGTGTGCTTTCATCGATGAGAATGGAGCGAAACTGCATTTTTGCCAGACGAGGATCACCCGCACCCACACATGTGCAGCAGATCACATCTGCATTCTGGTAAAAAAAAACAAAAAAAAAAAAACAGATGCATGTCAGGAGGTGTGCTGATAGATCATTTTCACAAAGCTCTTTTTAAACAGAAGATGGTCTGTGTAAGGAGAAAAATGCACCACATAAAACCCTGCCCTATTTCTTTAGTCAAAGCAAGACAATATTATGTTTTATGCATTAATTAAAGCAATAAACTTATAGAAGCTTTGTTTTACAATGAATTTATATATATTTTTAAATAAAAGCAATATGCCCTGTGAAGCTGTGGTTTACGGTGCGTTTATAATGGCCAAGGCTGCATTTCCTGTGATGCTCCAAGGACAGACGTGTCTTCGCTGAGGTCCAGCTACTGCGCCTAGACTGCAGCTCTGCACTAGACGTTTGGCCATAGGAGAAATGGTCGTGCCCAACTGAGCCTGGTTTCTCTCTAGGTTTTTTAATTCTTCACTTTCGCCAATTGGTGAAGTTTTTTCCTCGCCGCTGTCGCCTCTGGCTTGCATGGTTCGGGATCTGTAGAGCTGCGCATTGATGGAATTGCTCCTCAGTGTTTAGACTCTCAGTAGTGATTATTAAACCACACTGAACTGAGCTAAACTGAACTGAACTTTAAACACTGAAAACTGAACTGACACTGTTTCAATTCACTATAAACTTCCATGTGAAGCTGCTTTGACACAATCTACATTGTATAAGCGCTATACAAATAAAGATGAATTGAATTTACACTGCAGGTCAATTCCGATTTTGTGACTGTATCTGTATTTTTTTGATAAATAGCTTACATTGTCTTTTAAAAGCGACACGTATCCGATTGTCTGCATTTACACATCAACGGCAAAGGTGCAATGACACTGAAAAAATTGTGGGACGCGCTGACTGACAGCTGATAATTAAAAAGGCCTTCTTTTCACTATTCCTGTATTTAATGTGTTCGCAGGGTTTAATTTTTTTTTGACAGGTAGTTTTACCATAGCTTATGACAAAAAAGTTCCCATTTGGCCATCTTGTTTTAATCTAGGCCTTTTTAAACCAGTAGGCATCTTAATGCAATGTCCATGGCATGATTAATGCACGTGATGTATGCAACAGTTTTATATTAGTTACGTGGCGGATGTTTGAAGCCCAGTTGTGAATTAATGTATTTGTTATAATATTTTTCTTTCTTTCATTATTATTTTTTTATTGTATAATGGATGTTTTTTCAGAATTTATGTATTTATATTTAATTAGTTGGCGTGAGAGAGAGAGATTATTTGCTCGGCTATTCGTCAAATAGAATACTGAAAAGAGCTTATAACGTCTATGATCCTCTGAGAATAGCAATTTCCTTCTTGAGTATTAACAGACTATTTGTTGCACTGCGTTTACTAAATACAGCATGAGCCACTTAGGCAGAGATCTGCGAGTTTGCATCAGTGGATCGCAATTGAGAATCGCCAACGACCCCGGACATCCCAGATATCGCTCTGAGAAACCAGGATATCTTAGTGGCTCCTCTGGCAGCGCTGGATGCGATGCACTGCCGACTTTCTTCTTTTCCTCCACACACTGATTCTAGAGCATTCCCTGGCTCCGGTAAGAGCGAACTGTTGTTTATCTGCCTTTTGGGCGAAGGGGCAACTGTTTTATGCCACTACGAACCCAAGCACCGACACAGGTCTGCAACAGGGTTTATTCAGTTCTTGATTTATTTTATATGGACTATTTTTGGGCTTTTCTAAATGAGCTGTTGATTGTGCTGTTTATTTGAGTTTGAAAAAAGGAAAACGAAATGCTTTATTTTGAAACAAACCTTTATTTTTTTTGTTTGAATATCTTTGTTTGTTTAATTGCATTTAAGTAAATTTGGAATGGTAATTTTGTACCAGATTGGTTGTATTTATTATTTACAGTAATTGGTATCAGGTTATGCAGGGCTCGAAATTAACCTTTTTTTCTTGGTAGCAAGAAAACTTACTTCAAAAATTTACAGACAACGTTTAGTCACACCCACCAAAAATTATCAGCACCGTTACATGTTTTATATTAACAGATTCTATTATATATGAACACTAATTACAACTAACAAATAAACAAAAATCGGCATGCGCTCACCGGCCCTGCATGCACTGCTTGACGTGAATGAGATGAACTGAATTAACAATAATAAAGGTGTTGTTCTCACGGGTGGTGTCTGATATTGCACAGATGATATTGACATATAACTTATTATTTGCATACGTCATCTTAATAGCAATAACGGTCTTTTCATGAGCTGCAACATTAGTTTCATCTGAATGAATGCATGCTCTTTAACAATGGTTAACATAGTGTAAGTCACACGACTGACAGCATCCTGATGATTAAATAATGTTAGAACATCTCGTGCTTAAAATGTGTAGATTCAGTGGCAAACACTGTTACCTGAAAACTCTGTTCCACCGGCTTTACGGTGAATGCTTTAATAATTTTTATAGTGGACTTTAAACACTGGAAGTATTTTATCCACTCTTGGAAAAGTGTATGGAATGCTGGAATGACATTTAGCACATGATCACTAATCAGATCTACCATTATTTGTAACTTCAGTGATTTCTAAAACTAAAAATCTGTCAGTGTTGTTTTCATTCTCTCGGATCCGGACCTTTACATTTTCGCTGCTGTAGCTCCCTGTCATCGGAACTGAGTGATTGACAGCTGATATTAACCAATCCATTCGTGATCTGTGCTAGCGCAGTGGGGCAATAAGAAGAACTTGAAGGCGGGGCAAGCATTGCGGGCTTTGTTTACTGCAGCCAGTTGACATGTCAACTGTTTTAAACCCTTCATGAGCTCTCCGTTTGGTGTTTTTAGGTGCAAAGATGCTTAATGTGTGAATGCCTCCTAATTCCGCGCATGTGGTGAACATTTTGCTGCAAAAACTGGTCGCACAACATCAATTTTATGCAGTCGCACAAATGCTCCCAAATATATTTTGAGGTCGCATAGATAAAATTTCAGGCGCATATGCGACCAAAACTGTCGCAATTTTGAGCCCTGTTATGGGTTTCTTTTTGGGGGGGTTAAATTACAAATTTGATCAATATAATTTATTAGAATCCAGGGCCCTTCCTTCGCCATACATGTTGATCTCTCTCTCTCTCTCTCTTTATAGACTTTGTAGTCCTCGTGTATGAGATTTAAGGTTTAGGACTGTTCTGAAATAAAAGCATCAGAGTTGACGTCATTCGCTGCGGTTTTTAATGATGCGCAACTCACATTGACAGGTGAAAATCTGATCTACCTGCTTACAATACAGACATGCGGACACGGACATGTTGAATACATTTCCACAAATGAACAAGGCCTAAATCTGATATGAGTAAATCGGAATACATGGTATTTTTTTTGCTGCTTGCACATGTACAGTATCTGTGCCACATGGGAGAAAAAAAAAATTCGGAATTGAGTCACTTGAACCATGCAGTGTCAATGCAGCCTAAGTGGGTCCATACCGATATAAATCCATGCTTCATGACTCTTACTGCTTTTATACAGCAGTTATTTCATATTCTTAGCAAATATTTAACAACACAAACAAAAAACAAAGCAAATCTAGTTTTGATAGCAAAATGGTTGCCAATGAACGGTCACAGGTGTGTGTTTATACAGTATAAAGTGGAGGAACTATGCTGTCAATTTGTATGCAAAAACCCGAAAGCGAGTTAGCATTTTAGCAGTTCCGGTTCCCTCGTCCCAAAGTCGATGGTTTTTTTTAATGGGATTTCAGTTAAATCACTTAAATAAGGTTTGTGGCTAACACAAACGTAAGATACTTTCACGTTTTATTCTACAACATAAAACACATCAGTTACAGCACACTCATGATTTTTTTAAAATCGGTTACGCTTCTTTAAACAGACGGTTGCTATCAAGTTGCTAAACAGGACTACAGCAGGTGTCGGAGACATTATACGTCATCAAGCTAAACTGGTCTGGAACACAGCTCGCTTGCATTGGGCATTTGGATTTGTCTGTTATTTAAGTATTTTCATGAATAGTATTTTATTGTTTGTAATATTTTTCTAAGTAGGAATTGATATTGTGTAGATAGTGCCTTCACTTGTAAAGACCGTCAAGACAGATTCATTTGTTGATCATTTATTTTAATTAAACGATATTATGAAGATACTGCATACCAGTGCAGCCTGTCTCTTTCCTGCTCTCAGTAATGCAAACGTGTGAATAAATGTGTAAAACAATGCATACATATTAACTGTCATTTTATTTGATCAAAGGATTTTTCGTCTGCTTTTTTTCTTCAACTGAACACGTTTAACTCTGTCATAACGGCAATATTTACACTCCTTAAAATGTACAGCATATGTGACAGTAATGGGCTGCTTTTTGCTGTACTTCGTGACAAAAAAAAAAAAAAAAAAAGAGTATTGAATGTTGTTCTGTGTCCATGATGGCAGGCATTTGACAGACTTGTCCCTCACGCCTCATTTATGTCGTCTGTTACTAAGCGGGCTGTATGCACGCGAGCGATACACTTATTTAAACATGTCTTATGATAATACTATGTAGACACATTTATACATACAGTTTTTAAACTTTTTACAACCGTAAAGCAAAACAAAATGCACTTCCCACGTAAAAAAGGCACGTAGATATATGTGTTTTTGTGTATTCATGTGTTTATAATATTTAGTGTGGATTATAGTATAATAAACCGAGAGATTAAATCTTTGTCATGGATCAAATTTCTAAAAAAATAAGCTTGAAAAGTTGTCGTTAGCAGGGAGGTGCTGACGTCACAGGCGAGTGCCCCAGGCACTGTAGTCCGTTTATAGCCTAATGTTAGCTTTTCCATTCTTGCGTTTGCATTTAAGATCCAAAAGTGCTAAAAGTTATGTTTTCGTGTGAGGATTATCTGGCTGGACAAAACATGTAAGTGTAATGAACAGTGTTTGAACACAGAGCTTATTATTTGCAATCTTCGAAAAGTTTATGGGAAAATACTATGGGGATTTTATCGAGGGAACCAGTTTTATGCTAGCAGCCGATTGGCCTACAAAGTGATGTCATAGTTCCTCCACTCTATTTCACAACAGCTCGGAACATGGCTCAACCAATCAGAATCAAAAACCAGAACTATTCATTTTATAAATACAAATGAAGAACTACAGATATCCAAAAGACGTATTTTCATGTTTAGTGTCTATCAGTGTTTTAAAGTGAATCAGACAAGTACCATGAGCAGCTCTCTCTCTGCGGTTCGTTTAAGAGCACGGTAGCGTTTCTCATCAGAGGATGAAAGCTCGCCGGTTTCATCCTTTAGCTGCTGAAGCTTCTGCAACTCTGGCATGCTGCAGATTAAACAGAGAACACAAATAATGCTCATGATTGTTTTATTGATATTCATGACATTAATGCTTTATTACAAGCTACACAACTGAGTAAAGCCCATTTTGAAAATAAATATTTATCCATGTATCAGTGAACATAGGTCATATATTTTAGTACATTTTAACAAAACATAACAGATGTATTTATTAAAATAATATTTTTGTCACCAAACATATTTAAAAATGGAAAGATAATACAATTAAATGCAAGCAAAACATATTGCAAAAAAAAATTATAACCTACAAAATTTTTCCTTTTTTTTTTTACTTCTTGATTTTTAAAATCTGTATTTAATTTTTTTCTATATCATATAAATTTGGCTGTACTAGTTTTTGGACCATTATCTCAAGTTATTTTGTTAGATAGGCTCTAGATCTGGCTTCAGTACTGACCAATCTAATGTATATGCACAAATATAATATTGTAGAGCTTCCTATTAAAAATATTAATTTAAAAGAGAGATTTGTGAGGGGTGTACTTATATATGCTGAGCACTGTATGACAGAGATGTATAGTAACGAAGTAGAACTACTTCACTACTGTACTTAAGTACTAAAAGGTTGTATCTGTACTCTACTGGAGTATTGTTTTCTTCTCCTACTTCTACTTTCACTTCAGTACATATTTTCGATGAGCTTAATACTTTTACTCCAGTAGATTTTTTATGTGTTGAATAGTTACTCGTTACAATTATAAAAATGTTACGAATCAATCATTCATTGATCAGATGATTAAAAAAGACAGTGCTGCCTGCCTGCATTGAGAACACTTTAGTTTGTTTTAGACATGGAAAACCCAGAAATTCCACCTTCAACTCCTTCACTTTCAACTGTTCATGGCGATGAGGGAAAAGACCACCCATGACCCTATTTAGAACCAATGTTTGCTTTTGTCGGAGTGAAAGACAGTTCATATAGAATGAAGTGCATACTCTACCGTCACATTTGAAGAAACATGTCAAATTAAAGATAATATAATACACAAAACAGCAGATTGAGCTATCCATAAGAGCTAGATAAGTTAACTACCGTTAGCTACCTGCGGTTCATATCATGCTGCAATGTTCACATAACATTAACTGTCTATCATAAACGCTGTCACGCTGAATGGTGTTTTTGACCCATCATATATATATATATATATATATATATATATATATATATTTATTTATTTATATTATAAATCGTAAAACATGGTTCTTTTTGTTCTGCTTAATCCTGTGCCCCAAAAAAAATATTTAAAATAAACAAAACAATATGTCTTTTGACTGCTTTTTAAAAAATAACTACATAACGCAATACTTGTACTTTTACTTTCAGTACTTTAGTAAATTTTTAAATAAGCTACTTGCAATACTTAAGTACAAAAAATGTTGAATACTTTAGTACTTCCACTTGAGTATGAGGCTTAAAGAGCACTTCAACTTCTACTCAAGTCACTTTTTTGATAAAGCACTTGTACTTTTACTTAAGTCTGGGTCTCTAGTACTTTATACATCTCTGCTGTATGAAGCATTTATATTGAAATGATCAATCCCGACCCTAAAACCCTAACCTCATTGAGAACAGAAATGGTGATACCTGTCCATGTTGCGGATCTGATTGTGCAGAGCCAGGAAAGACACAGGTGAATCGATGGCCTCACGACTCTTAGCACACAGACGAACCACCTTCAGTCCAGTCTGATGGATCTTCTCTGTTAGCTGGTCCACGGCAATGTTACTCGGCGCACAAACCAGCACTGGCCTACACATGGAGACAGCACAAAAGAAGAAAAAAACAACAACAACAGATTAGATATAATAGGTCCTATAAAATGTGTTTATTTTCCCCAAAACGATTTATATTTTAATTTTCCTGTATTGTCTATAAATGGTTACACATTTCAATTGAAATTGCGAAGTTTGACTTAAATTTTAAAAGATTTAACAAAGTTTAAATAACATTTGACCCTATAAAATTGCAACGATTTCGTTTTAATAAAAGAATAATAATACTTTAATCTTTATTTAACAAAGAACAATTAATCAAATTAATACACACAACATAATTTCTGAAAAAAAAATCTATTGCTGTAAAAAGCTTGAATAATTTGTTTTATGAATTGAATTGATTACATATACTTTTGATGATGACATTGTGCATCTCAGGATTATTGTTTTGACTTAATCATAGCATAAAGGAAAATGAAATAATTTCTTGGATTTTTGTCAAAATGTGCTGCACAAGACGCAGTATTAACATGAAAAACAAATGTAAAAATTGTCTAATACTAAAAATGTTTAGCTAATAGAGTAAATAAAAAGCCTTAATATTACTAATAATAAACATTTGACAAAATATCATTTATTAATAACAATATATAGCATCCAATTTTCTAAATAGTAATAAACAACTATATTTCTAGCTGAAATTTTATAATGCGCTGGAAAAAATTATAATGTTTAACACTGCAGTGTCTTACCCATTGCCCTGTCTGGCCAGATGGTAGACGATGGTGGCAGAAGTGACCGTCTTTCCGGTTCCTGGAGGCCCCTGGATCAGACTGAGGGGTCGCTGGAGTACCGTCTTCACAGCATAAACCTATAATGTCCCAAAGACACTTGAGTAGGCATGGGACTAGGGCTGCATGATATTGGAAAAATCTAACATAGCAATATTTTGTTATTCTGCGATATATATTGTGATAAATACAATTTCACCAGATGACTTGAATCTCGTTATTCATAAAGAACTATTCATTTTAGACTGGGATAAAACATCTACAAGCGTAGATTAATACAATTTAAAAAATTAAGATGCAACTGAAATGAACAATGTTTTATCAGTTTCCAAGTCTAACGGTAACTTAGAAACAGTACTTTTTTTTTTTTTTTAGGTCTGAATGGTTAAATCATTATACAGTCACAGGCCTCAAAAACACAAGAAATTTTTCATTTATACTACAGACTCACTCAACATTGCACATCCTGTAATGTGACTATTGCGAAAGATCACAATGCAATATCGATGCTGAAACCATGTACCCATAAACATATTGTGCTGCCCTAAATGGGATAACCAGTTTCAAGGTTTAAACTGCAGTTTGGAAAAGTCACGGTTTTAAGACAGCTAAAATTTTCTGCTATACCATTTCAGAGTATCTGTAAGCTGTTGTTGTTTTGTTGTCAAAGACTTATTTATTTAATATATATATATATATATATATATATATATATCAAATATCAAATAAATTTGATATATAAATATCAAAAGCTACTGGTCAGCCCACAATCTGAAAAACACATCACTTATGCACCAACATCCTATAGGCCAACTTTAGACCTGAACAGTGATAGTCAAAATTATTCGCAATTCTGTGAATTTTCTTGTCTTTTTTCAAATTTTTCCTAAATGATGTTTAGCAGATTCAGAATTTTTCCACAGTATTTTCTATAATATTTTACTTGTGGAGAAAATCTTATTTGTTTTATTTCAGCTAGAATAAAAGCAGTTTAATTTTTTTTTAAAACCATTTTAAAGGGCCATGAAACCCCCCTCTTTTTGTTTAGGTCTACCTCAGAAGTTTTTCAAAAAATGCTCTGAGATGACTGTGGAGCGCTGTGATCAGAGGGAGGAGTGGGCGTGGCCAGCAGAGCAGGGGAAAAGGAGTGGAGTGAACAACTGTTGTCAGTTGCCTTACAAAATGAGACAAACCGTGTGACCCGTGATTTTATAGTTTACAAAGTTAAGATGAAAAGAAATAAACAGTAAGTAATTTAATGTCCTGCTACATTCGTCATTCGTAATTTCATATACAAAACCACAATTTGTCATATCATTATAAAGATAATAATATTTATATAAACACTAGAAATGCGGAGGACTTCTCTCCTCCTCAATCCCCGGGTCTGAATGCAGACACAGTGGATAGCAGTGCAGCAGGTGTCTTGTCCTATCTATTTCAACCATGAATAATTAAGAAGCAGCGAAGCCTCTTCCCATAGGATATGAAATCTCTGCTATGAATAATAATGAGAAACCGATGCGTCATCACTCCATTTGCAAATTCGCGCTACGTCACTGATTTTTATCCGGCCCCAAAAATTCTTTTAAACTCGGAAGATGGCAAAAGCTCAAAATAATCCAGTTTTCCCCACAATTAAAGCTGACAGATGCTAACGGTGCCTTAATTAGCCTCTTTAAGCAATATTTGTTTTGGGTTGTCTACAGAACAAACTACTGTTATACAATGCCTTTCCTAATTACCCTAGCTTGCCTAACTAACCTAGTTAAGCCTTTAAATGTCACTTTAAGCTGAATACTAGTAGCTCGAAAAATATCTAGTCAAATATTATGTGCTGTCATCATGGCAAAGATAAAAGAAATCTGTTATTAGAAATGAGTTATTAAAACAGGGTATATGCAGGAATCCTAAAGGAAATTTTAATACCTTTTAAATACCTTCTCAGAATATTTTAAGACCTTGTCGCCACTTCAAGCTCTAATCAGTATCAAACCATTAACTAAATAAACAGTTGTTATTACACAGTTGTAGTTCAATAAATCTGTTGCATGGTTGTGCTCTATTGAACTCAGAAAAGCTCAAAAGAAACAAAGCTTGAAAGAATAAATTGCGTGGTTGTTTTCAGCGACAGGCTGCAGCCATTGTTTAAACTCGTCTTTTTTCCAACCAGGAGTACGCAAACTTACATCTTCCTATTTTGCCATCTGTTTTGCTCTATGGTTTCGCTACATGTGGAGAGCGTCACATCACCTTCCTGCCTTTGTTAAAATTTTGTGACATCACCCGGATGGAAGAGCTTGTCTGGATGCACCCTGGCCCGAACCAAGCGCATGGATCAAGCATGCAGTTGTTAATATTAGAAGGAAAATAAATATATTTATGCTTTTTTGGAGTCAAACACTTTGGACAATGCTTGAACGCTTGTTTACAGTTACAGAATATCACAAATGTTTCTTAAAGGGCGCCTATGGTGAAAAATCTACTTTTCAAGCTGTTTGGACAGACATATGTGTAGGTATAGTGTATAGACCGTCATATTGGGGTGATATAAACACACCCAGACCTTTGTTTTCAATTAACCAACATAAAAACGATGGACCAACTGGATCGGTTTTGAGACCGACCGCAACTTGACGTAGGAGTGCGGTCCCCCCACCCACCA
Organism: Danio tinwini; assembly: GCA_903798205.1. Lineage (NCBI taxonomy): Eukaryota > Metazoa > Chordata > Actinopteri > Cypriniformes > Danionidae > Danio > Danio tinwini. The sequence continues at coordinate 3,504,255 of CAIGQZ010001210.1, forward strand.
ATATTGATTGACAGCTGCGTAGTAACATGTCTCCGTACTAACGTTTGTAATCATATCCACAAGACAGAACGTGCGCAAATCAACCCTAAATAAAAGTTCTGTTCAGTTTAGGATCATCAATCATCATCAAATGTGATCAAGAGTGAGTTTGACAAGTGTAAAATGTTTTAAAACAGTGCATGTGTGTAATGAATTACAGCGATTTACTTCACCTTTACTTCATCAACACAGCCGCATGTCAGAACAATAATAAAAGACGCTTCAATCCCGGTTTGTGGACGTTAAATCAGGTTTATTTTGTACATTAACGTAACAGATATCCATACAGCAGTGGAGATTAACCTGTATCCTGTCACATTTGCATGCAAAGACAGTGCAAAGCTAAACGCACGCGCTGTATGTATGTGCGTGTGTGTCTGCGCTGTGTGTGTGTGTCTGTGTGAACTTTGTAACGACATTGTGTGTGACTTATCCTGCAGCTCCACAACAAATGCATCAAATAATCATTGATAAAGCTCTTACTGTAGTTTTTGTCACAAACGTTACACGAGATCTGCTTCCTTTATGTCTGTGTCAGTTGTCTGACTGACGCTGACAGGCACGTGGAAACAGTGGGCGGGGAGGACTAGCCTTAAAGGGGCAGTACACAAAAACAGCAAAAAGCTGTTGAGAGCTATAAAACACAAACTAGTGAAAGCTATAATAAATAATCTGATGAGCGTGTTGAGCTGAAGCTTTACAGACACATTCTGGGGACACAAAAGACTTATATTAAATCTGGAAAAAGGGGTAACCTCGGTGCTCTTTAAAATACAATATATTGTATTTAATGGGGAAAAAAAACTTGCTGTTTTTTACCCAGACATTCAAAAAGAATATATTTTAGAGCCATAATCACAATACCGTGATATTTTTATGCAGGGTTATCATGCCATCAGAACCTTAGACCAGACTATGCCTACACTTGAGCTTCAAGAAAGTAAAGCAAAAGGGCTAAATGCGAGTTTGGTCATCTCTGTACCTGCGAGTGGTTGAGGTCTGGCAGGCCCTGCGCAGTAAAGCGTTTGGGTAGCTGGCATTTGATGATCACGTCCTCCACCTCATGACCCAGCAGCTTGTGGTAGATGTAGCCCGACACGGAGGTCTCGTCCACAGCAAACGTCTTCAGGGCGCTCTGCATTCTACATTACAGCACAACCACAAAGCTGAGATCATGAGGCTACTTAAAGTGAGAGCTCATTCGAAAATTAACACACTATTTTTTTTTATTTCTACACAATTACAAATAATGATGTTTACAGTGACTACATTACCAGGTTTAAACAATAAACTTGATTTTCTCCTTTTTTGTTTTCCATGTGCATTTGTCTGATGTTTGAGAATTGTGTTGTATAGTACTTTATTTTTATACTTTTCTCTCTTATTATTGTATTATGAATAACTAATGTAAAGTCGTACGACAGCTTTGTGTTAAACAACGCAAAAGTTGTTAATTATGCATTTTGCAGATGGTCTTCAAAGATTTTTGACCTTAGAAAGCTTTTTGGTCTTACTGTAATGGCACGGTTATTATAATTAGCTAAACCTGTAAAAATATAATAAAATTTGAGAACTAGTTCAAAGAAGTTAATACATACAAAAATATATATTATAATAATAGTAATAACATTAATAAAATAAATAAATAAAAAATGTATCATTCTTAGTTTTAAATGGTGTACTAAAATAAATTAATTTAAAATACATAACACACATACGTAAAATATGACAAAAAACAAACAATAAAATGAAAATGCAAATAGCAAAATAACACAAAATTTCCCAAACTAATAAAAACAATAATAGTATTTTACTGATGATGAGAAAAAACTGCAGTGGATAAAATCAGTACATTATTTATTATCTATCTTTTTGTTGCTCACTAAACAAAAAATAAGCCATTATGATTTGGATTTATGAGTAATTTATCCTCATGCTTCTTTGGATAAAAGCATCATCTAAATGAGTAAATATAAATGTAAGAGGAGTAATCAGCAACTATGTATAAATCCTATGGAAGGTTTATTTATCTAGTAAACGTCTAAAAGTGAGAGTAAGACGAACCGATCAAAAGATGTCGACTTCCACACAAAATCCACTTGGAAGTTATGAGGCACCTCTACAGGAGCACCAGCACTGCTGCGCAGCTCGATGGCAATTTCATCTCCATAATCTGAGAAAATCCTGGTTAAAGAATCAACCGTGTAAAACCGCACCATAGAAGACACTTGTAAATTTTCTTTTTTCAATGAACCATCTCTTTAAGGTAAATTTGTATTTCATGTACTCTCCCTCAGGCCACCAAAGATTAAAGATTTTGAGCTGAATCTGTAATCTTGTTAATAAATTGATAAATAAATAAATCTTGTTAAATTGATTTTGTGTAATAAATGTGAAAGGTTACTCATTTTTGAGATTAAAACAAGGTTCTCACCCTTTGATGAACAGGAAATTCAAAGTCTTTCAAGGACTTTTTAAAGCACCATTCATTTCAAATCAAGCACCTTGCTTAATTCCCCCAGCATATGTAGCATTGTGAAACTCCTTACTGTACTTAACATTTCACTTACAAGATTTTTTAATTAAGAATTTATCATTTTTTTGTTGTTTTTGACAGAAGCACAGTACAATTGCTGAAATAACACAAACTAATTTCACTTCAAATGTAATTCAGACACTTTCATGGACCTACGGTTGTTTTTAAAGAGCCTCTATTATAGGTTTTTGAAAATGACCTTCAATGCAGTGTAACACAGCTCTAAGTGAAGTGAAATAGCCAGCTAAGGCTTAAATCTAAATCTGTTTAAAACTATTGATTCATTTATAAGAGTCGACTCAGAGTGGTTCGAATGAATCGTTAGAGTAATGAATATTTAGTCATGTCAGCGTGACGTCGATAAGGAACTCAAGCGCCACCTATTTGTTGTGTATGTAGACCTGGGAAAATATAAACCCCCAGCCCTGCCCATAAACACTGTAGAAAGAAAAAGAGGAAGACAAACACTGAAGCAGATTCCGGTTGAATCAAGTCACGAAGACTCTGTGCTCTAAAGTTAGAGGGGAAAGTTAGTGTTACGTTCTCTACCCAATAATGAAACTGTGAAGAGTCAGTGGTTGAAGTTTATTTTTGCAAAAATGCCTCAGCATTATCGCCCCAGCCTTGTGCTGTGTTCCTGTCATTTTTCTGACGAGTGCTTCAGCAATCTACACGCTTACATCGGGGGATTCATCAGACGTTTGTTAAAGGAAGGATCAGAAATATCTATTAATGTGTGGGACTTTGTCAGAGCTCGACAGGAGCTTTACAGTACACAGTTCATGGATCTGTTTCTTCCTCCATTTCACAACTGTAAGCAAGTGTGATTAAAATGGCAGCCTCCTTGTTTTCTCCCGCTAGCAAAATGTGCATTTAATTGTGTTTTGTTACTTGTAACCGCTTGTACTGTATCAGGTTAACTCTTTATATTCTCATATCGCGTCTAAAGCCATGCTGAAAACGCAATGAGTGCCGATTTGTTTACGGGTTTAAATGCGTTTGTGAGATCGCGATCCTCTGCCGTATTTCATTGCTATGGCCACCGTCAGCTGTTCCTACACGCGTAAGGTGGTTAAGTTTTAATATAGTTATAGTTCAGCTTTTGCCACTGTGTGGATTAATACTGAATGTGTGCCATGGTTAGGAATAGATCAATATGCTGGTGTTTAACTACATTACTTTAATGCACTCCTGCATTGGGCTCACACATACACTCTGCACTCTGACTACTTCAACAATGTTGATAAGCCATGGTGGGCGTTTCTCTCTGTCTCACGCTGAACGCAGTCGACCAATCACAACAGACTGGGTCATCGGACAAATCAACGCAGATTAGCATCGCGCTAAGAAAGGGTTTGGGAACAAATTAATTACTGAACGATTCCTATGGGAGTCGATTGGGTAACTAGTTAAAAATAAATGCAAATTATGACAATGAAAGTGTTTTTTACCTTGCATGTACATCAGCCTGTTGTTGGAGACCCCCAAAACCAAAATATGACCAATTATAATGCATAATAGGGACTCTTTAAGCACTTTCCAGGCCTTGAATTCATATGTCTGATATTCAAGTACTTTCAAGAAGTGTGATGAGAACCCTGTTGAAAATAAAAGCATACAAACAAGTCCAAATCAATCCCTGTGGCTCCTGATGATAAACTGTGCTCCTATGAAGTAAAATGATCAGCCTGTGTAAGAAATATAGTAAATAATACTACATTTCTAAGACAGACCTACCGTTTCACATTATAAGACCTCAGTGTATCATCAGGAGCAAGAGGGATTAATTTGTTCTTATTTTTATCTCAATAGCAGGTGACCATTCACTTGCATTATAGAAAATCCTTAAAAGTCCTGTGAAGTGCTTTTAAAAGTGCATTTGTATTCGATGTTTGACAAATTCAAACGAAACATGAAGAGAGGGTGGGACATGAAGAGAGGGTAGCCCCTCCCCTTAAAAAAAAAACAGCCAATAGCGTTTAGTTTTTAATCACAGCTCTGCCAGTGAGAGTGGTTGAACTCAAGCGGATTAAATGAAAAGCCAATGAAAAAAAAGGAGGCGAGCATGATAGACACCTGAAAGCATTTGTTTGGTTATGATTTGATGAGAAACTGTAGTATTAGGTGACGTTTTATATCTTATGTAAACACCAATTTTATCACTGTTTTGGTGTGCACTAGCTTATAGACAGCCTAATAACTAACAATACTGATTATAACATCTAAAAAACTTCATTTTAAATGTATGGGACCTTTAAGAAACAAATGTTCTACTAAACAAAAAAAGCATTAGTAAACTAATGGTAATTTTTTTTTTCTGGCTGAACTATCCTTTTAAAACCGTGTAGTCAGGACAATCTGACCCTCTTCAGTAATAAAGGGTGCTTGTAAATCATAATGACAGCGTGTTGTGAGAGTTTTGCCGTCCAGTTGCTAGAATTTACTGAGCGCTTGCAATGCAGGGTGTTCTAGGTGGTTGCTCATCCAATCATTAAAGCATGAGAAATGCACGCCTAAGCACATCATCAGGAGAAAATAATAGCTGTCATTGCGTAATAACAGCCTGAAAGGATACTGTCTGGGACTTTGATGACGTGTCCGATGCCTTTCCAGAGCGGGGCCAAGTCTCCTTTATAGCGCAGACAGATCTCGTCTCCTTGCATCAGCCGCATGTCTGATAGGCATCACCCACACAGAGAAAACACAATCAGATTAATCACATCTTACGGATTTCCCAGCAAGCATTTTTTTTTTGTTTAAAACTTGACGTCTAGGCTAAATTTGAGCTGTCAGCGAAATAAATAAAAGGTACAAGAACAGCCCAAAACTAAACTAGTCATTAAATAAACAGGAATAAATAACTACAAATGTAAAGTCTATGTCAGTGTTTCTCAACCACGTTCCTGAAGGACCACAGCTCTGCACATTTTGCGTGTCTCCTTGATCAAACACACCAGATTTAGATCATCAGCTCATTAGTAGAGACTTAAAGACCTGTAATGGGTGACAAAGAAGATATCCAAAACATGCAGTTTTGGTGTTCCTCCAGGAATGTGGTTGGGAATTACTGGTCTATTTGATGATTAGTCTAATTTTGGGCTATTCTTAAACATTTATTAGATTTTCACTGACAGCTTGAATTTAACCTGGTTTTAGCCAAGAACATCCATGCTAGACATCTATTAGATGTCTATCAAAGCGCAAAATTGCTTGGTGGGTAATGTTCTATTAATGGTAATAGAGCTATATATCCATCACATACACAGTACTGCACCACAAACACTCATGCACTCTCACACACACACACTATAGGGGTGTGAACCTACACTTGCCTTATGGTTCGATTAAGAATCATGTCATCGATTTGGTTAAATTCAATATCATATTGCAACATAACAGAACTTCATCTACAATTTTTTATTTCTACTTTACAGGAATAACACCCTTAAATTTTACCTGTTCAAAAAAAAAAAAAAAAACCTAGAGCACTAGGGATGCACTGAAAATTTGGCCACCGAAAATAACCCAAAAGTACATTTTCGGTTTTCAGCCAAAAGATTTACCACCGAAACAACACAGCCGAAACAGTACGCTATGATGACGCAAACATAAACCATGGCCAGCTCATGGTTGTCTTAGAGGCCGATCACATTGAACATGCTTTTTGCGTTGAGAGGCACATCTTTTGAATGATTCACTAATGACAGGAGCAATTTTCGTGCTGAATATGTGTCCTGTGCACCTCGTGTTTAAACCACCTGTGCTCCCCGCGTTTTTGCCGTTACGCTCTGTGCACTCGCTGTTGGAAAACGTCAACTCTGAGTGGAAAAGGTGCATTAAGTCAGTCACGTCTCCGATCAAATGAAAGCATTAAGGTGACAGCATTATTTGTGTGACTACGGAGACTTTTGAAGATGGAGGAGAGACTACTGGTTACTGTTTTGAGCTGTATGACTACTCCAGAGCTGTATGACTTCACAAATATTGAATATTACAATATTCTTAAATATTAAAAATAGACAGAGCAAACACGTGGTAGACCAGAACGCAAAAAAAAGACTTGTTTCTGTGCACTAGAATGAGGATGAAGAGCATGCAAGCTCCATGTCTAACATGTTCAGTAAAAATCCAGCAAGAAAGTGGCTCAAACTATAATAGATAGGCTAATCCGTTCTGACTTAAGACTGATTTATACTTCTGCATCGTGACCCACGACGCCCATCTTGCATGTAGTCGTGCATTTATTGCCTCGTTTCCACTGACTGCTACAGTACGGTACAGTTCGGTACACCTTTTGACAGTGGAAACGGCAATAAAAGCATAGCGAACCACTTTTCAGCACCCTTTCTAAAGTGTACCAAACACGAGAAAGGGTACCAAAAGGTGGAGCTACACGCGCAGCTGAACGCTGATTGGTTACAGAGATACGTCACAATCTCGTGGAGCTAGCCAGAATGAAAACAAAGGAACCGCCATGTTTTTTAATACACAGCCGAGACAACTATATGTATAATAACGAGCCATGGATGACCCGAGCTCAAACAAACCTTGTCGTTGTCTTGATGTACAGCCACAAAGCCAAGAAGATTAAAATCTGCCATGTCCTGTTGTTGCTTTACGAGGCCATCTAAAAGTGCGAGCTCTCCAGGGAGCTCGCGATCGCGTCTATATTTGATATAAAGAACTTCTTGAGCTGATGATAATAACGTGTGTGTGATTATTGAAGTGTCTTCGACGTCTGATCCGTTCAAAAAAGAGAAGGACAAACGCAAAAGTGAAGAGCGAAAAAAAACCCCAGACAAAACAAATTGTTTCAGCAACCTGAATCATAAACAAACTGCCATGTTCATCATCGCCTTTTGGACTATTATGAATTGGAAATACAGAATTACTCTCTAACAGAGGCTACATGTGCTGCTGAAGATTACAGATACAGATGAGAGGTTTGCACTGACTGTGGGCTATGTTGCGTGTTGTTTTTGAACTCAAACAAAGACTAAATGTATGCTGTGTGTAGTTTTTCTATAAGTGGTAACATATTGGAGACTGTAAGGGTCTGTATGTGTTCATATATGTTGGATGTATTTATTTTATATAATTGCAGACGTTACAGTAGGCTATTTTACACTGTCATTGATCTGCAGTTATAATCAAACCATGTTCATAGTAAAGTTAGTAATAAACATTTATACAGAAGTATTTGTGTGTAAAGCCTCTGTTTTGTGAGAAGTGCTTCTCATTTGATATGTGAACGACCCGTACAGCTTTACTGTAGGCATTTATTCGAGTGAGAATGACGTTGACTAAAACTCTGTAGTACACCACGGCCACCAAAAGGGTACCCTTTGTAGTGTAAACGCAAGCCTGATAAAGGTGACCCGTACCAACCCGTACCATACCAATCAGTGGAAACAAGCCATTATACTTTTGCATGTTGTTTGTGTTGCTCAGCAATAACACTTCCGAAACACTAGCTGGCAGTAGGTTTCTATGTTTCTCTGTGTTGAGTTTCTTCGCTGGTGTTTTTTTTTTTTTTAACGCTACCTCAACGTACAAGAAGCTTAAACTCACTTATTCAGCGGCAGGAAGCAGCAGACGTGCAACAACTTTAATCATAAGGTAAACACAAAACAAAATGTTCAATCTAAAGCTCCTTCACGGGATTCAACACTTGTAAACAATTGCTCCATTAGGCTAACGGCTCTCAGCACCGCTCACACTCATCACTGATACCAAGCTGAACAATCACAGAGCTTGCGCTACGTGTCGTTGCAATGTGTAGTTAAATTTGAGAGGTGCACATCAGCGTCAGCCACAGCGAAGGCTATGCGACTGCGCGAAGGGTGTGCCGAACCATACACGTGCGTTTGACGCAGAAGTACAAATCAGCCTTTAGGCTACTATATACAAAAATGTTAATTAATGCACTGGCCCTATTTAAATGCACTCTCTCAAACGTGAGTCAGACGACAAACTCAACCACTCAACAGCTAGATGTTATCTGTCTGAAGTCCCCATCCACAGAAGTGATAAAATATTTTCATAATTTGTAATTGATTTATTCTTAGAAACTTTAAATATTAATTTATACAATTGCAATGCCTTGATTTTAGTAAGTTTAGCACACAGTCATAGCCATAAAAGCAAGGGTACTAATGATTGCCAGAATTTATTTTGGGGTTTCAGTTTTCGACCTTAGTTTCCTCTTTTTTGGTTTCATTTTGGTGCATTCAAATGGCAGCAGTAAGTTATTACTGGTTATATTTTACTGAAGTATTGTGAATCGATACCGAATCTTCAGCACAATGCATCGAAGAAACTATTAATTTTGACATTGCTAAAGCACGCACACACACATACACTCGAGCAGACAGGTCCGTGCACACATCGATGAGGGATGCATGGGACTCGGTGTTAGGGATGGGATGGATATGAACCACTGGTAGACACAGAAGATGTTGAAAGTAAATATTACCACCTGAATCCGTCTTGGGCAGAGTGAAATAAGCTATCCGCTTTTTATTCAGTCCCAAATCCCACCTCACTGTTATATTGTCTTGAGTCTGGAGTGAAAATACAGGCAGACGAACAAAGAGAAAACATGAATGAACATGTCAGATTCTGTATATGGAAGAATCATTCAGAAAATGATCAAAAATCTATTTCACTAATGAACAACAAGAAAGTCATGCATCAAGAGAGATTATTAAAAAAACAGGTGTGAATATACACTACCTGACAAAAGTCTTGTCACCTATTCAAGGTTTAGGGACAACAAATAATAACTTGACTTGTATGTGAACATGCCTTAATTTTTTTATGATTTCATTAGGACAGTGAGGTCTAACTTTGAGGATTCATCAAGATTCTTTGGATTCATCTTCAATGCCTCCACCATGTTACCCTAGACATGCTCAATAATGTTCATGTCTGGTGACTGGGCTGGCCAATCCTGGAGCACCTTGACCTTCTTTGTTTCAGGAGCATTGATGTGGAGGCTGAAGTATGAGAAGGAGCGCTATCCTGCTGAAGAATTTGCCCTCTCCTGTGGTTTGTAATGTAATGGGCAGCACAAATGTCCTGATAGCTCAGGCTGTTGATGATGCCATCCACTCTGCAGATCTCTCGCACTCCCCCATACTTAATTTAACCCCAAACCATGATTTATCCTTTACCAAACTTGACTGATTTCTATGAGAATCTTGGGTCCACGTTGGTTCCAGTAGTTTTTCTGCAGTATTTGTGATGATTGGGATGCAGTTCAACAGATGATTCATCAGAAAAATCCACCTTCTGACACTTTTCAAAATGATCAACTAGAAGTAGTTTTTATTTGTTGCTCTTACAACTGGGACCGACAACAAGACTTTTGTCAGGTAATGTATATCGCCCATACATATAAACCAATTCTAGCAACATTTTAGCTGATTGCTCTGTATTTTATATGTCAGTATGGTTAACAAAACACTGTAGTATGTACTATAAATTACTATAGTATATTTTCATGTTGGTGTCTGACAACTGAAAACAGATCTGGTAGCAGATAATCGCAGACTCTTTTTAACCTTGCACTTTTTTCGTTAACATTTATTATTAATTGTTTAGAATACGCATTTTCACCTTCCAATTCAAGTGCCTCATTATTAAATTGTTAAAATGACTATAATTAAATGAAACAATCTTAAGAATTAAATATGATGTTCTCTTTAAAAGAGTGTACTTGCATTGTGATGATATTATATTGTCATTCTGTCATTAATAAGTGGTGCAAAATGGTCTGAAAATGACAATAATATTGCTTATCGCAATATATTTTGATGAAATATATTGTACAACAAAAAATAGATAATGTGACAGGCGTACACATCAGATTATACTATTGTTCCTTTTAATGAGGTAAAATCATATTTAAAATTAAGAAACGGTCCTGCATTTCTATATATATATATATATATATATATACATACACACACACACACATACATACACATACTGTATATACATATATATATATACATACAGTATATGTATTATTTATATATTTATTATTAATAAATTTTGTCCAGTTCTTACAAAAATGCAAACATTTTTTCAATAAAAAAATAAAGTCCTATTCGCATAACAAAAGTAAAGTTCACATTCTAAAAATAAAAAGCCATTTTTTGCAATAATGCATTTAGCGTAAAGAGATTACTTATGTTTCTGTATAAACTGTAAGCTATATTTTTTTTAATAAAAGTGTGTTTAAATGAAAACTTCCCGACAATAAAGTCATAATAACAGAAATGATGCATTCAGTAAGCGTTGGTAACACAGACATAGAAATCTGGCCTAACATTGACCACACCCATGATGAATGTATTATTATGCAAGGAAAAGTACTTCTAGAAGTGTGCAGTGCAAGAGAGGGGGCTCGCTTTTTTTTTTAGCTATTTTGTTTCAAGCACAAAATAAACAGAAAAAAATACTGCTAGTAAAAACACTAATAGAAGATGTTTTCATACTTGGGACTCTTTGAGCTTCTTGTCATAGTCAGCCTCTAGTTTGACCAGTGGACCAAAAATGTTCTGGTACTGATAGGCGTCTTCATATCGTAGCAGAACGTGCTGCGGCTCCTCATCCACTCCAGGCTTCTCCAAATCTTCCAGCGTCGCCGTTGGGTTTTCCTAGAAGCATAAAACAACACAGTCAGGCAACCTCTGGATCCTTAGGTTACATTTACTTGACAACGATAGTGAAAAATGGAAAACATTTTCCCTTGCATTAAGTCTCTTGTCAGTAAACCATACCTGTAGGGAAGTGATACTTAGCTCTATGATGCGTCTTCAATGTTGATTCAATGTAGTAAATCCACACTTTACTGAAGAAGAGTTATTAAATTCTTGAGCAGTAACAACACTACCGTGTACTACGTGACTGTATTTGTTCATGCTTGACATTAAAATCAACATACTCTGCATGCCTATATACTCTACACGCACATGACTTATGACCCCAAAATGATGCCGTTATGTAAACAAACAGGCAAAAAGTTCCCGGTTTTTGACTGAAAACATTTTAGTGTAAAGGCTGGGACACACCAAGCTGACAGTTGGTCTGCCATTGGGCAGCGATAGGCCATTGGTAAGTGTCTAATGATGAAATTGGAGTATAAAGTGATGTCATAAAACCATTGCTGATCCCTCGAGACACGGATATTTTATTTTGACGATGCGGTGTGTATTGTACCTATGTGCGGTGTTCTCCCTGATCCCCTCTCTCTCTCTCTCTCTCTGTATGAGCGGAGATCAGGTGCAGCTGTGAGAGGAGTGGCACCAACTATAAAGCACTGTTCGAAGAGTTCTTTCTCCTGTTTCCCTTCGCTGTCATGGTGTGTGAGCAGATCGCTCGAAGTTCTCGAAATTCATTATGCCTTAAAACCTTTTCAAATTCATCTGTTGAGATACTCTGTTAAAACGGTAATAGGGCAGTATTTTGTCTTAGCTGTGGCTGAGTGTTTATTTCTACGTGCAACCTTTTCAAAGTCACCTGGTGAGATACTCTGTTAAAACGGTAATAGGGCAGTATTTCTGTGTTCGTTTATTGCATAACGAAACAAGGGAAGGCCCATTTTGTCAGTTTTCTCTTGTTTAATGGGTAGTTAAGGAGATCAGAATTTTTTGTTTAAATTTTATTTTTATATGAGGCGCTTAAAATTTGTTAGCGTACCTTGTTTTAGCCTTTAGTTCCCTTACAAACTTGTTTTTTGGCTGGATAAATATTTATGTTAAATAAATTTGTAACCCTTATACAACTTGGCCTGTGTTTGTGCGTGTGTGTGTGCATGGGGAGCAGGAAAGGAGACTCCAGGTGACCTCTTTTAACACGGAGTCATCCTTATTTTATGTGTGTAACGCAGTGCTTCCGCTACGTAACAGTCTTCTTCTACTTTTGTCACTGGTTTGGAGCACAACAGCTTACAGATATGTTAAGACTAACACACTGATACCAACATCTAAAAAACCTGATTTAAAAATCACAGGGACTGTATATTTATAAATAATATGGATTATCAGAGCAAATGCCTCTGTGGTGAGTGAGAAGTACTGTGAAAATGGTATGTACATGCTGCTTTTTTTACAGTTTGTATGTGTGAGGCACTAATTATCATTCTGTATGACAATATTGCATACTGAAATCTGCATGTATGGAAAGATACTTCTTTTCACACAGACCCAGAATATACATCATCATTCAGTTAGCTGTCGTTCAATTGGTGTGTTTAGGGGCAGTATTTTGGTCTAGACCAGGGGTGCCCAAACTCGGTCCTGGAGGGCCGGTGTCCTGAAAAGTTTAGTTCCAACCCCAATCAGACTTGCCTAGGCTAGCTAATCAAGCTCATACTAGGCTTTCGAGAAACATCCTTGCAGGTGTGTTGAGGCAAGTTGGAGCAGCTAAAATCTGCAGGACACCGGCCCTCCATGACCAAGTTTGGACACCCCTGGTGGTCTAGACCATGGTCAGCCAACAAAAGTCATCAAAACAGTCAGTTTTCATTGCTGCTTATTCTTTATTTGATGTCAGCTTGGTGTGTCGAGGGCTTTAACAGCCCCTTTAACAGCCAACCAAAAATAAGAACGCATAAATTCTGGTACCTTCCAGAGCTCCTCCAGTTTGTTAATCTGCTGCGCTGTGATCTGCCGGGCCCTCAGCTGCTCCTGCTCAGACGGGATCTTTACCAACCAGGACAGAAAGCATCGGTCCTGGATGAGGGGCTGCCATTGAGAGCTGTCCCAGTTAATGTCCTTCAGACTGCTCTGACTGGCACACGGCTGCCTAAACACACAAACACATACCAATGAGAGTGACTGACTGCACATCAATGATAAGAAACGGTTGACACCTTATGATAAAACCAGCACCGGATAATCAAAATGATCACTGTGGTATCACTGCTCAAGTAATGTGATTAAATTAGCACAAAACATTTAAAAATAATGCAAGCTGTGTATTACCAACTTAAATATAAGAATAAAGGGGAAAAGGGCAGCATGGTGGCTCAGTGGTTAGCACTGTGGCCTCACAGCAAAAAGGTTGCTGGTTCGAGTCCCGGCTGGGTCAGTTGGCATTTCTGTGTGGAGTTTGCATGTTCTCCCCGCATTTGCGTGGGTTTCGCCCTGATAAAGGGACTAAGCCGAAATTTAAGGGGGAAAAAGGCTGTGCATGTCAGATACCTTAGATTTTTGCATATTATAAAATCCTATAATAGAGCACTTAAGTTTAATTAAAGCCCGTCAATTTAATAAAAATTATTTGAGAGCAATCTAGTATTTGGGCAATAATATTTTACCATCAGGTGAAAGGAAATTGCATAACAGTTTTTATACAGTATTATAAATAAATTATATAAACATTCTTATTTTAGGGAGAAAACACGTGGCATGTTATTATAAATATTATATACTATTTAAATTACTTATTAGGCTTAATTACTTAGAAATGACAAAAGAATATTGATTTTGATAATTATTATTCCATTAACATCATTTTAAATATTATTTGTTATCATTCCTACCTTATATGTGTTACTATATTCATGCATATACAGTGCATCCAGAAAGTATTCATAGCGCTTGAGTTTTTCCACATTTTTTATATTACAGCTTTATTACAAAATGAATTAAATTCATTTATTTCCTCAACATTCTACACACAATACACCATAATGACAATGTAAAAAAAGAGTTTCAGCAGCTTCATTGGAACCTGTGGTAAATTACCTGTGGTAAATTCAGTTAATTGGACATGATTTGAAAAGGCATACACCTGTCTATATAAGGTCCCAGCGTTGACAGTGCATGTCAAAGCACAAATCAAGCATGAAGACAATAGAATTGTCTGTAGACCTCCGAGACAGGATTGTCTCGAGGCACAAGGCTGGGGAAGGTTACAGGAACATTGCTGCTGCTCTGAAAGTTCCAATGAGCACAGCGGCCTCCATCCGTAAGTGGAAGATGGAACCACCAGAGCTGGCTGGCCATCTAAGCTGAGTGATCGGGGGAGAAGGGCCTTAGTCAGGGAGGTGATCAAAGACGATTCATCTTTCAGCAGAACAATGACCCAAAGCACATAGCCAAAATATCAATAGAGTGGCTTCACAACAACTCAGTGAATGTCCTTGAGTGGCCCAGCCAGAACCCAGACCTAAATCCTATTGAACATCTCTGGAGAGATCTGAGAGTGTACACTGTCACTTCCCATCCAACCTGATAGAGCTTGAGAGGTACTGCAAGGAGGAATGGGCAAATATTCCCAAAGACAGGTGTGCCAAGCTTGTGGCATCATATTCAAAAAGACTTGAGGCTGTAATCGCTGCCAAAGGAGCATCAACAAAGGCTGTGAATACTGATGTACATGTGATTTTTTAGGTATTTTCAACAATTTCAAAAACTCTTTTTTTTTCAGATTGTCATTATGGGGGATTGTGTGTAGAACGTTGAGGAAATAAATGAATTTAATCCATTTTGAAATAAGGCTGTAACATAAAAAATGTGGAAAAAGTAAAGCGCTACTTTCCGGATGCACTGTACCTTCATCTTGATGAGAAATGTAAAGCAATCTTGATAGAACACGTGGCAAATAAAATAAGCCTGGTTTCATACACTCACGCCCAGTTTCATTATGTAAAAATGAAAAATACTGAAAAAATAAGGGACTTCCCCATTGCACACTTTCAGTAATCATCTGATCACACACACATTAGAGTTTATAGGCTTACTGTTCACCTTATAAATGCAAATTACAAACTTTAAAGAGGAAATCGAGCAGCTAAAAAGACCATTTTTAATTGTTGTTGTTCCTAAAAACAAACACTAAATCTCTTTATTTACTGATTCCTAAAAAGTGTTATTGATGTGATATTTGCAGTAAATACTTCAAATATAAATTCACAGAGAAAGTATATGTTAACATTATCTTGAAACATCTGTGTATATCTTTCAAAACAAACCACAGAGCTATGGGATCAGAAAGATATCAAACTGTAAACACACGGAAATACCAATTTGTGAACCAGAATGATTCTGTTTTTGAATGAGCGGTGTATTATTTTTACCTGCACAGAAGCACCACAACAGAGTCTGCTTTCGCCGGGATGAAGCCGAGCAGGAAGACATTACGGCACCCGCAGTTGTAGCACTCCAGAACCGTCTCTCCCAGCGGCCCGTCCTTATGCAGCGTCACTTCCTTACATTTGGCCCTCACCAAGTGGTTCACAATATGACTGAGATCACAAATATCCAAAGTCATGAAACATGCGTGGGTTTCAATTCAACCACACAAACTGGATTCAACGGATGTACTAACCTGCCAGAGGTGTTGCCGCGACCGTTGCAGAACCACTTCTTGCTGGTGTTGCAATAAACCACACATGCGGGATCATGGATTCCACAGTAGCTACAGACAAATATAAAAGCACACAATGAATATTGAAGCATTTTAGAATACACTCTGATTGGGAACACACTTAAAGGGTCAGTTTCCTCTTCATTTACTGAAAACTTGAACATTGAAAATGATTTACTCACACTTATGTTGTGTGAAAAATGCCACTATTGAGTTACATAGTACAGTATTTTTAATAGTATATTAAATAATCATAGTATATTTATTTTTCCTACGTATGTAAAGTTTTTCCAGTATTCTTCAGTATATTTTGTGCTGCTTCATTGTACAATTACCTTTATCTAATATGTGACCATGGACCATAAAACCATTCCCAAGTGTCAATTTGAGATTTATACATCACTTGAAAGCTGTAAAATAAGCTTTCCATTGAAGTTTGGTTTGTTAGGATGGACAATACTTGGATGAGATACAATTATTTGAATATATGAAAATAAAATTGCATTTTAACGTGCATGACTAATCGAGAAAGAGAGAGAGTTTTGAATTTATTGCCAGATCACAGCTTCTCTGGTTATTTCACGGCAAAAACCAAATTAAATTTGCATTCATTCATTTTCTTTTCGGCTTAGTCCCTTTATTAATCTGAGGTCACCACAGCAGAATGAACCACCAACTTATCCAGCATATGTTTTACGCTTCCATCACTGGGAAACATCCATACACACTCACACACCATGGAAAATTTAGTTTACCCAATTCACCTATACCACATGTGTTTGGACTGTGGGGGAAACCGGAGCACATGGAGAAAACACACGCAAACACGGGGAGAACATGCAAACTCCACACAGAAATGCCAACTGACCCAGTCTAGGCTCGAACCAGCAACCTTCTTGCTGTGAGGCGAACGTACTACCCACTGCACCACCGTGCAGCCCATGAAATTTACAACATTTTATAAAATGTTGACAAGAAATCGGTACTTGATATCGGCTGCAAAAATCCTGATTGGAGCATCCCTAATTTTTATAAGTATATAATAAAGGTATGGTATCTAATACCCTTAACTTTTCTGAATTTGATTGTAATGCAATACTGTGAAACAATTCTTGAAATAATAATTATTGTGACAAGCATTACACAAAAAAACTTGAATAAAATTTTTAGATATAATGAAAAAAGGCAATGCAAAACAAGATTGATTTTGTCATCCTGGGTCACCTTTTTGTTTAAATCAGTTGCCTGGGACACACAGCACAATGCCACTACACAAACAATGCTGCGAGTAACCAATCGGGCAAGTATTCCAAAGAAACGTGTATTACTCTACATCTTTCTCTTATAATTACAGCACGTGTGATGAGGGCATGTGCGTCATCAGTACCTGCAGGCGTGCACCGGCAGGTCTTTAGTGTAGTAAGTGTCTTCCTCATCCTCCTCAAAGTTCAGCTCGGCCAGAAGTTGGCTGGTTTTCCCCACTGCATCCTCTCCATTAGGCAGAACTCCATCAGGCCCATTTACCTGAAAACAACACTTACACTTAACACCAAGATTTGTACAACAGAAAGCTATCGATCTTTGACATGTAGACCTTAACAGAACCTTGAATAGCATGATCTGATTAATTACTACTTATGAATGTAAATAAGATTGTATCTGGTGACTTTGATACTTCTATTGTATGTCATTTTGTCTTTACATTTTAATTTGAAAGTGTTTTTTGTTCTGATAAAGTAAAGCTAAATTAGCACGACGATGAAAACAGGAGATTCAATCCAGTGCACATTTCAAACTAAAAACACACACATCTGCAACTTACAACAGCACTGCAGCTCAATCAAGTATAAATAAACACCGCTTTTACTAAAGCAACACAACTTACTCAGCATCACGCAGCACCTACCAGCATACAACAAATGTTCTCAGAAAATATATACTTGGAAACTGAATTTAACATGCAAAAAACCTGATACAGCGCAGCTTATTATTAGAGCAAACATAACAACATTATTAAATCATTTCCTTTGAAAACACCTGTGAGTAAGCCGGCGGCTAGCTCTCTGCAACTCTCACATGGTCGCCCACTGAAGCTATGCAGGGCTGCGCCCGGTCAGTACCTGGATGGGTGACCACATCGGGAAGCTAGGTTGCTGCTGGATGTGGTGTTAGTGAGGCCACCAGGGGGCGCCCAACCTGCGGTCTGTGTGGGTCCTAATGCCCCAGTATAGTGAGGGGACTCTATACTGCTCAGTGAGCGCCGTCTTTCGGATGAGACGTTAAACCGAGGTCCTGACTCTCGGTGGTCATTAAAAATTCCAGAATGTCCTTCGAAAAAGAGTAGGGGTTTAACCCCGGCTTCCTGGCCAAATCTGCCCACTGGCCTCTGTCCGTCATGGCCTCCTAACCCTCCCCATATTATAATTGGCTTCATCACTCTGTCTCCTCTCCACCAATCAGCTGGTGTGCGGTCTGGCGCAAATGGCTGCCATCGCGTCATCCAGGTGGATGCTGCACACTGGTGGTGGATGAGGAGATTCCCCCCTCATTGTGTAAAGCGCTTTGAGTACCCAGAAAAGCGCTATATAAATGTAAGGAATAATAATAATTATTATTATTAGATTTTATTAAATAAAAATAATAAGTGAAATTAAAAACACCTGCATGTTTAAAATCAAGCAGTCTAATAATAAATAAATAATAAGTTTATTCTATTCACTTACGTATTAAACAGTCTTAAAATAACAATTAAATTGAAAAAAAAACTGCATGTTTTAAAGGGGTGGTCCACTACGATATATTTTAAACTTAAATCCGGGCTAATGAGATCATAAACACTTCAGGTTACACGCATTCACCCTGCACAGCGAAGGGGCGTGGCCAGAAGTGCTGTAATGTTAAAGCAGAGAGAGCTGAAACCAAACGCTGCTATTTCAAAAGAGCTTCTTCCGTTTCTGTATTTGAGCTTCCAAAGGACACAACACAACGACAGAAGTGCTCACAATTTTATTTTGATTATGTTGCAGAGAATTATAAAAAATATATAGCTCTAGCATTTGACAAAGGAGAACTTCCAGAACCTCTCCCAGTTCAGTGCTGGATTCGGCTAAAAACTCCTTCAACCGACGAAGCTGTGGATTGTGAACCACAACCTGTAAGTATTTTTATTTGTTAAAACTGATCCATTACATGCACAGTTTCTAGTGTTAACAGTATGTTGTAGCAAGGGCGTAAACAAGCATGTAAACAATGGGAAATGCCGTTTGGCACTGCTAACAATTTAGCTCCAAATTCATATTTATCAGTCAAACCGCTGTAAACACCCACAATCTTCAGCAGCGCTGCAGTGTCTCTCTATGCAGCAGCTTTCCCAGCGTTGAACATTTCAAATAACAAACTTACAAAAGATATGTAAATGTTTCATATTACTTAAACATGCTTATAACCTGAATATGTGAAAGACACTTGTCTGATTTTATTTTAGAGAGCAGTGTGACGTGGAGCCAATCTGCGAATCACAGCACAATATGTTAGCTGACCAATCAGAGGCTCTTGAGGGCAGGCCTTTCAGAGGAACTAGGAAATATGACAGTGGTTTTCATGTTAGCCGAGTAGCTAGTATCAAAATAATGTGATTTTCTACAAATTAAGCTTAGCACACATTGCTTTGCATCTTATAAACGCAACCAAGCCTTTATAATACACTGTGGACCACCCCTTTACAATCAAGCAGTCTAATAAAGAATAAATAATTATTTTTATTTTAAATTATTTTTATATTAATATTATTTATGTTTATAAAAGCATTTTAATAGCATTAAAGCTTATTAAATATTATTAAATACTTTAATACTATTATACCACTGAAGGGAAGGGCAAACGCAAGTTTCGTTGTATTTTGTACAATGACAATATAGATTCTGATTTTGGACCACTTACAACTGAAAATTATGTTTAATTTTCAGGAAATCACACATTTGTAGAATACGCAATATGCATTTGTATTAGGGCTGCTCGATATTGCCAAAAACTGACATTGTGATATTTTGTATTTCTGCGATATACAGTGCTCAGCATAATGGAGTACACCCCATTTTAAAAATGTATTTTGGTGCATTTAAACAAAAACAGATTCATTAAACAGAAATATTTATTAAAATAATATTTTAGTCACCAAATATATTTAGAAATGAAAAGATCATACAATTAAATTAAAGCTAAATATTGCAAAAATGCTTTTCACATTTTTTTGCTTCTCTTGATTTTTCCTCCTTTTAAATTTGTATTTAATATTTTTCAATAACATAAATTTGGGTGTATTAGTTTTTTGGACCGTTATTATAAGTTATTTTGTTAGATAAGCTCCATATTTGGCTTCTGTACTGACTAATCTAATATATATGCATAAATTAGGCATGGGACGATAACCGTTTTCAAGGTATTCCGCAGTTTAGAAAAGTCAAGGTTTTCATACCGCCAAAATTTTCTTTAATACCGTTCCTAAGGTATGTGTAAGATTTTTTTTATTTACATTTTTTTTAACAACAGCATCTCCAGCAAAAAAGATATCCAAAGATGCCATTTTAAACTGTAAATGTATCTGTGTTTTTGAAACTAAGACAGACAGCAGTCGTCAATGATTCATTTTCACTATTTGGCCTGGCATGTTTACTGCCCCAAAATATTATAAATGTTTCTCAAAATAAAATATATTGTGTTCAAAGGAGAAAAAACTTTTGTTTTTTACACAGACATTTAAAAAGAATATATTTTAGAGCAGTAATCACAATACCGTGATATTTTTATCCAAGGTTATCATACCGTCAGAATCTTATACCAGCCCATTCCTAGCACAAATATAATATTGTAGAGCTTCCTAAAAATATGAATTTAAAAGATAGATTTGTGAGGGGTGTACTTATATATGCTGAGCACCGTTTATTGCAATTTGGGAAGAATTCCTATTGTTATTACATTGATCTGACAAATTAATACATTAGAACAAACATACACATACTGTACAGACGAAATAGACAGTGCTTTACGGTTTTCTAAACAGAGATACGCAGTAATAAAATAATCAATGTAAGATAACACTGTATACAGTATAGTCAACATTTGAAGTGGATAACAACCACTGCAAAAATCATAGTTGTCCTAAAACTATTCAACCAATTCTTATTTTATAAACGTTTTTGATCGACTTTAAATGTTGACCACTGTCTTCATTGTATAAATAAATACAATTAATCTTTGCTGAAGCAAAACTAAATTGATCATTTCTTATTCACAAATGGTTTAAATTACAATTATAATCCCAAATCAGCATTGGCAGATACTGCGATACAACTATTGCAGATTCACACTTTGTGATATGAATGCTGAAACTATTGTACAGTTGTATGTATTCCTTGATGTAGAAAAAGCTGATATACTGCACATTACTATTAGGTCAAACATAATAACATAATTATGTAATTTTTTACCCTGGAAAACACCTGCAAGTTTTAAACACAAGCCTTTAAATCAATCCTCAAACACATCCTTATGACATCAGCGCAATACACCTAAGTTCCTCTGAAACACAGCAAACACATGTGATGCACTTACTCGCATAAACAAGCTTTAAAATAACAGACGTGACAGATTTATAAGGTTATAACACCACCACCAGAGCTAATAAAAGTTTCCTTAAGAGTGCATCACATCAGTGGCAGAAAAAATGTTTTTAATACCAATAGAGTAAACAACACACGTCTGACAGCTCCAAAATACCAAACACAAACATTGAGAACAAGACCGTAATAACATGGCGTTTAACATTTTCATCAACGCAGTTTAGTATTGACACCATAAAAGTCCCAGAGGAAGTACAAAAATCACCGGAGATCTGATGCTAGCCAACCAAAACAAGATAACTGACACAACAAACATCAGCAATCATAACACAAGAATTTGTATATTTAGATTAACATAACATTAGACGATACACTATTAAAACGGTAAAACAGACTCTATCTTACAGCCCCCCAAGTACGTACGCAATTTCACCTGAGATCTGCAGCTAGCCAACTAAAACATGCTAACTGACAGGACACATCAATTAGCAACCATGATACAACCATCTCTATATTTAGTTTAACATTTCAGTAAACTACATATTTTTAAAACGCTAAGACTTCATAACATTCCCAGAGGAACTAACACTAAAAGCAAAATCACCTGAGATCTGCTGCTAGCCAACTGAAACAAGCTAACAGACATCTGTTAACAAATCCATCATGAATCATAACACAACAATTTGTATATTTAATTGAGCGTAATAGTGCATTATATACTTTTAAAATGCTAAAACAGTTGATAAAAGTCCCCCTAAGGAAGTACACAAATTCACCTGCTGCTAGCCAACCAAAACAAGCAAATTAATGAAACAAACCACAACACAACAATGTTCGTTTAGTTTAACATATTAATAAACTACATATTTCTGAAACGCTAAAAGTTCATAAAAGCCACTAAATATAAGCAAATTCACCTGATAACTGCTGCTAGCCAACCAAAACAAGCTAACTGACATAACAAATTCATCACCAATGCTAAAATAAACATCTGTTTGTTTAACGCATTTGTATATTAAAATTATTTATTAAAAATCAGCAAAACTGTTCATAATAGTCCCCCAATGGAAGTACGCAAATTCACCTGAGATCTGCAGCTAGTCAACCAAAACAAGCTAACTGACGTAACAAACACCTCACTAATCATAACACAACAATGTTATATTTAAAAGGTATTAATAAACTACATATTTTAAAGCGATAAAATGGTCCATAAAAGTCCCCAAGGAAGAAACGTTACGCAGATTCCCCTGAGATCTGCTGCTAGCAAACCAAAAGAAACAAGCTAATTAATGAAGCAAATCCATCACCAATCCTAACCAACATCTTGATACATCCTGACGAATGGTGTGCATTAACATTATATACAGGGAGTGCAGAATTATTAGGCAAATGAGTATTTTGACCA
>CAIGQZ010001210.1:3542238-3555152 GCA_903798205.1 Danio tinwini
AGCTCACCAAGTTAAACTAAATGGGAATTTAGTTTTAATTGTTATTACTTTAGTCCAGTTAACATTGATTTTATTTCAAATGTATGATTTTATTTTAAATGTGTATCACCTATAAAATTACCTTCAAGTCTTTTATTCTTCAGATTTTTATGATCCAGTCAATAATGAATACAGAAACAGAATAAAATCAATTCTTTCTGAAACAGGCATGTTTCCAAACTATATCCAAATCTCCTCCTGCCCCTCCTCTAAAAACACCAAATCTCTGCATGTTTTCAAGTATACCCCAGTAAAAAGTGCTCTCCGGGCTGTAGTCATCCAGCTGTAAGTTTGAGTTTATCACAAACCTCTCAAACCACTGAACTGATCCCAGAATGCATCGCAGGAATTCAGACGACAGCAGTGATGTTTGTGTGTGTGTGTGTTTCTCACGAGCTGTGCAAGCAGTGTGTGTTTGTCTGCCGTGTCTCCATGTGCTCCAGCATCTCCCGAATGACGGCTCGGAGTGCTCGGGCCAGGTCCTCCGCGCTGTACGGTTTATCCAGAGGAGGAACGTGAACAAACGCCGACCGGCCCTCGCCCACAAACAGAGACATGTAGTAGGTGTAGTCACACAGATACCTGCGCAAAGGACGGAGAGTGTATTAATGATAAACACACAAACATGCTCCGTACCACAATTGCGTGAAGTCAGATAGAGTTTTACCCAGGTGGATGAGCTGCATGCACTGCTTTTTAATGCGCTCACCTAACCCCACCCCTAACCTTACCCCTCACAGTGACGTCACTAGCTCCATTGAGTGCATTGTGGTTAGAAGGAGCACTTACGTTCATTTTGGAAGGGCACTTTATATCCCAGACTCAAAAGGACATGTACACTGCACAGATTGAGCCCTATGTGTGCATGTGCCTGGCAGGGATGGGCAAACTTGATCCTGGAAGGCCGGTGTCCCTGCAGACTTTAGCTCTAACACTAGTCAAACACACCTGAACACACTAATCAGTGTCTTCAAAATCACTAGAAAGCTGCAGGCAGGTGTGTGTTTGATTAGGGTTGGAGCAAAAGTCTGCAGGGACACCGGCCCTCCAGGATCAAGTTTGCCCATCCCTGTACTATTGGGTGACTTAGCATTTATTTTGAGTTTTCGGACTCAGGAAGATGGGCTGGTTTCGTCATCATGATAACCTATGCTCCATTCACACGACAAGCGACATGCAGCTCACATCATACTCTTCCCCCCTCTGGTATTTCTTTTTTTTTTTTGTATTTTTCTCTTTTAATTTTAGTCAAATTCTTTGTATTTATTGTGTATTTACATTCTTCTCGTAGTCGTTTTGTTATTTGTATGCACCCAGGGTCTGAAAGTAACGTCATTACGTCTCTGCATGTGTCAGAATTGACAATAAAGCTGACTTCCACTGCTAAATCATTTATTAATATTATATGAATCATTCATATTCATTCATTCCTTTTCCTTCGGCTTAGCCCCTTATTTATCAGAGATTGCCACAGCGGAATGAACCGCCAAATATTCCAGCATGTTTTACAAAGCGGATGCCCTTCCAGCCGCAACCCATTACTCGGAAACACCCGTACACTCTCATTCACACACACACACCCTCATACACTACGACCAATTTAGTTCATCAATTGCCCTATAGCGCATGCGTTTGGACTGTGGGGGGAACTAGATCACCCAGAGGAAACCCACGCCACACGGGGAGAACATGCAAACTCCACACAGAAATGCCAACTGATCCAGCCGGGACCTGAAGCAGTGACCTTCGTGCTGTGAGGCCACTGAGCCACTATGCTGCTCTATCATTTATATTATATTTGAATATTATATAGATTCAAATGATCACTGAGGAGCGGGGGAGGGAGGATCGCGAACTGCAGAGCGGGAGGGGCGGGGTTGGTGTACGAGCAAAGCAAGACGTTTATACCTGCCAGCGTCCTTCGACACAGACACAGAGACCCCAAGGCCGGAGGAGTTGACTCTCTTGCAGACCATGTCCATGTCTATGACTGAATGAATGCAGTCTGGTCCTCCATCCACACAGCAGCGGGTCACGGGACAGAACCTGCAGTTGTCCATTCGCATGTAGCCCTGGTTATGACCACACTGCTCCAGAGTCACTGTAGTCGCCATCCCGGACACACCGACGTGGACCACTAACTGAAAAGAAAAGACAGAAAAAAATAGAAGTATACTTACAGTTAAAGACAAAACAATTACTTGGGAAACATTTGAACAAGAACTCAAATGTTCATTGTAAAATTAAGTTTTACAGTCATAACCTACACTACATGACAAAAGTCTTCAAGTTTTAGGACCAACAAATAATAACTTGACTTCTAGTTGATCATTTGGTGTCAGAAGTGGCTAATATGAAAGGCAAAGGCCTCTAGATTATTTGACCACAATAAAATATGATCATGTCTTGATTTTAATGATTTAATTAAGACAGTAAGGTCTGTCTTTGCGGGGACAAAAGTCTCATCACTGATGTATAATGTCCAAATAATGTCCATTATAGAATATAAAGTCATGCTGCAGTGGAAACAGAATGAATATTGTGTCTGACTCCATCATGAGCTTGGAGGACTGCATCCATACATCTCTGCAATTACTCAAATCACTGATTAATAAAGTCATCTAGAATGGCAAAGAAAGTGTTCTTGCAGGACTCCCAGAGTTCATCAAGACTCTTTGTATTCATCTTCAATGCCTCCTCCTTCATCTTACCCCAGACATGCTCAATAATGTTCATGTTTGAAAAAAAAAAATAATAATAATAATGTTCATGTCTGGTGATTGGGCTGGCCAATCCTGGAGCACCTTGGGACAACAAATAATAACTTGATGTGATCATGCCTTAATTTTTTATGATTTCATTAGGACAGTGAGGTCTGACTTTGAGGATTCATCAAGATTCTTTGGATTCATCTTCAATTGCCTCCTCCATCTTACCCCAGACATGCTCAATAATGTTCATGTCTGGTGACTGGGCTGGCCAATCCTGAAGCACCTTGACCTTCTTTGTTTTCAGGAGCTTTGATGTGGAGGCTGAAGTATGAGAAGGAGCACTATCCTGCTGAAGAATTTGCCTTCTGCTGTGGTTTGTAATGTAATGTGCAGCACAAATGTCTTGATACCTCAAGTTGTTGATGTTGATCATCCACTCTGCAGATCTCTCACACTCCCCTATACTGAATGTAACCCCAAACCATGATTCTTCTTTCACCAAACTTGACTGATTTCTATGAGAACCTTGGGTCCATGCGGGTTCCAGTAGGTCTTCCGCAGTATTTATGATGATTGCCAATTTGTTTCATAATTGTAACTTAAAGGGATAATTCACCCAAAAATGAAAATTACATTATTTATTTACCCTCAAGTACAATTTCAGAGGAGGGCTAATAGCTAATAACTCTATATAACATAAATAGTAAAGTTGATTATTTATTATAAATTAATTATGTTTAAAGAAGCCTCTTCTGTCTCCAAAAGACTCAAAATACAGTAAACATACCATGTTATTACAGTACTAATCAGAATACACTTTGTAATTAATAACTCACAACGGCCAGTTGGTGGCGATCCTTGGCTGTGCATAATTTTCTAATCAGGGGATCTTAATCTTTTTCCAAAGTCAAATTAAAGCACTTTCTAGGTGCATTTTCAAATCTTTCCAGCACTTTACAAATGTCAAAGTACATCTTCACATACTTTATCACATTGTATCAGCTACTATTTGTTAGAATAATAAAAAAATAAAAAAATCAGAAGGAAACATTTTGATAGCTTGTTTGCCGCAAGCCCAACATTAAGCCCAGAAGTCTACACCGCACTGAGTCGGATCAATGTGCGTAAGGCTGCTGGACCAGACGGTATTCCTGGGCGTGTCCTCAAAGCATGTGCAGAACAGCTCGCTGGGGTATTCACAGACATTTTCAACCTGTCCCTTAACCTAGCAGCTGTGCCAACATGCTTTAAAACCACCTCTATTGTGCCAGTGCCAAAACACTCCAGCCCAACATGCCTGAATGACTACCGCCCTGTAGCACTCACACCCATCATCATGAAGTGCTTCGAGCGGTTGGTCCTGACACATCTGAAAGACTCTCTGCCATCCACACTGGACCCACATCAGTTTTGCTTACCGTGGCAACAGGAGCACAGAAGATGCAGTCTCCATAGCGCTGCACTCTGTACTCACACACCTGGACAATAAAAACACTTATGCACGAATGCTGTTTGTTGACTTCAGCTCAGCATTCAACACTGTCATACCCTCTAAGTTAATGATCAAACTTAGAGACCTGGATATCGACACGTCTCTCTGTAACTGGGTTATGGACTTTCTGACTAACAGACCTCAGAATGTTAGATCTGCTCCACCACCGTCACACTCAACACTGGTGTACCACAGGGCTGTGTGCTGAGCCCCTTCCTCTACTCCCTTTTTACCATCGACTGTAGGCCTGTAAACAGATCCAACACCATCATCAAATTTGCAGATGACACCACAGTGATTGGTCTAATCAGCAACAATGATGAGACTGCCTACAGGGAGGAGATACAGCATCTGGCCACGTGGTGCACCAACAATAATCTGCTCCTTAACACCGACAAGACCAAGGAGCTCATTGTGGACTTCAGGAAGGGACAAACAGGCTCACATGATCCCATCCACATCAATGGGATGGCCGTCGAGCCTGTTCATCCTTCAAGTTCCTGGGGACCCACATCTCAAAGGACCTTTCCTGGACCACCAACACCTCCAGCCTGGTCAAAAAGGCTCACCAGTGCCTATTTTTCTTAAGGCAACTTAAGAAGAGCCAGCTGTTATCAGCCGTCTTGGTGAACTTCTACCGCTGCACAATAGAAAGCATCCTGACCAACTGTGTCACAGTCTGGTATGGAAGCTGCTCTGTTGCTGAGCGTAAGGCACTGCAGCGGGTGGTGAAAACTGCCCAACGCATCACAGGGACCACACTGCCAGCCATAGAGGACTTACAGAAGAAACACTGTCTGCGCCGAGCACGCAGTATTCTTTAGGATTCCTCTCACCCTGCTCACAGACTGTTTTCTCTCCTGCCTTCTGGCAGGCGCTTCAGGCTCCCCCAGACAAAAACCAGCAGACTAAGGAACAGCTTCTTCCCCAGAGCGGTCTCCCTTTTGAACTCTGCCCCCCACTGACTCTTTTGCCCCCCTGATACACCCCACTCTCCTCATACCTTATACTTCTCATAATCACTGCACTATTTAACATTTGCACATTTAAAAATTGTACATATTCATTGCACTACATTGCATTTATTTGAACTGTACACACCCACTGTACATGTTTATTTGTAATTATGTACACACCCACTGGACATATACATTTGTAATTATGTTTATCTATCTGCACACTTCTGATTATTAATAGCAACCTGTACATTTATCCATCTACTGTAAATCTCTGTTCATAGCTAACACAACCTGTATATGTTCACAGCACATCCATTTTAAATATCACCATAGTGTTTCTATAACTGCACTTTATAACTTATACCTGTATCCTGCACTTGCTGCTATTGCACTCCTGGTTAGACCTAAACTGCATTTCGTTTCCTTGTACATGTGTAATGACAATAAAGTTGAATCTAATCTAGTTGAATCTAATCTAATTAAATTACTGTCATTTACTCTCTT
This sequence comes from Danio tinwini, assembly GCA_903798205.1. Classification (NCBI taxonomy): domain Eukaryota; kingdom Metazoa; phylum Chordata; class Actinopteri; order Cypriniformes; family Danionidae; genus Danio; species Danio tinwini. The sequence continues at coordinate 3,547,944 of CAIGQZ010001210.1, forward strand.
AAATGTCATTTGCTCACATCTTAAATGTGTCATCTTTCCCATTAAATCATGCTACAGATTGGTTTTGCCTTTATTTAAAGTTAATTACTATTACCTATTTAATAGCCCAATGTGATTGCAACAATTACAATAACATTTTCAAGCCATTTCAAGCACTTTATCCAAAATATAAGCACTTTTCAAACCTGCAAAACTCTTGATTAATATTCAAGCATTTTGAAGGATTTCCAGCAACCGTACCAACCCTGTTTAATAATTTAACGGGCTGGAGTCAATTACTCCACTTATACTCTGGTTCCCACAGTTAAATCCACTGTTTCGATGTTGTATTTCAGACTCCTGTGTGCGCTTCTGCTCCTGTGTGTAGCACTAGTTTCTCATCTCATCTTGCACATCTGCTCCAAAGCCTTCTGTTGAGTTTTGATGTGATTTTGGACTGTGAAATTACTTAAATCACTGTGATATAGACCTGTAATGTGCTCAAAATGTGCCGGAACTATTTTAGCTGAGCTAAAGTAGTAGATCTAATGGTACAAATTAATTAATTATATTTTTTATTAGCACACTTGATGCAGAAACACTTTGATTGACATTCTCTTGGCATGAAAATAGCCAGCCAATCAGAATCAAGCATTCCGTAGTGTTAATTCAAACATAAATCAACTATTTGCTCGTATTATAAATGACACTATAAACTTCCATGTGAAGCTGCTTTGACACAATCTACATTGTATAAGCGCTATGCAAATAAAGATGAATTGAATTGAACAATCAATATCATTACGCTACTTGTGGAAGATGATCTTTCCATAGAGAAGGCAGGAGATTCTGGACTGCCTGATACTCCACAGGAACTTCAGCAACATGGAGGTTTATATCGTCCCCCAAACCCAGTTTCTCCAGCTCCTGACAGAATGATACACAGCAGAAGAAAGTATTACTGTTAGGGCTGCAGATATATTGAAAAAATACTATTATGGTGATAATAGTATATGCAATACACATACACTTATACACAAACACACTTCATTAAAGATGTACACACAGACATCACCTATATGCTATAAAATCACAGGTTAATTATGTCTGCATTTAATAACTTATATTTGATTGTACCTTTTTGTAAAGCTGCTTTGAAACAATAATTATTGTAAAAAGCGCTGCACACAAACTTGATCCATATCCATAGAAGTGCAATGAATTAAGGTCATTTAAGTACAGAGCATTTGTGTGCTACATGCATACTGTAGCTTGTTGATTCAAATCTGTCCAAAATTTATCCAAATTTATCCTGCATCTCCAGTAGGTGCTGTTTGGTGAACTTAGCGCTGAAAATAAATAGTAATGCTGGGAGACGAGGGAGGGAAATAATGACAACAGCCAATAAGAATTTTTAAATCATCTGTGGTGTTTTAAAGGAGACATATTGTGCAAAAATCACTTTTATAAGGGGTTTAAACACAGTTGTGTGGCAGCAGTGTGTGAATATAAGCAGTTTCAAATAGTAAAAATGTATTAATTCTATTGTTTATATTCAGACTGCAGAAACACTTTGATTGACATTCTCCCTTTGGATGTGTCAACAGAGGGCGAAAGCCCCACCCACTCTCCCTCATTAGCATAGGACATTAGTCTGGTTTTTGAATCGGCCACTATGCTGACACATAGGCATTTGTAGCCCCGCCCTCTTTTGAAAAAAAAAGCACAATCTCATTTGAGCTGTTGACAGTCATATATGTGTCCGGCGCTGCTATAAACACTATTAGGACACATATATTGCACTAAAAAGTGAAACTTGGTTGTTTTTGCGTTATTTTGAGCATATTCGTTCCTTTCGGTTTGAAACAAATTTTTGAAGCTGCGCCACGGAGATTAGATACTTGCATGTATTCCAGCGTGGAGAGTGGATGTCTGTACCTGCGAGTGCATCGTGACGTCTCTGAGTGTGCAGCATTAATTCATAAGAAAGACTTGGTTCAATGGTTGTGTATGCGCTGCAACTTCATTAATATGCATGATAGCTTCGAAGATTGTTTTACCTGTTACAGTGTTCAGACGACAGAGAGACGCCATGTTGTGTTGCCAAAACAAATGGAAGAACAAGAATTTGGAGACATGGGTCGCCAGTGTTGCGTTTATTAATGTGCTGCAACAAAGGTTTTGTTTCATTTTCTGCTGAGAGCGCAGCTGGACTCATGTGTGGATTACAGTGCACACAACAGAAATGCGTTTGTAAGGAACATTTTTCACCTGAGAGCTTTTCGCATCTGGAAATGGTGAAATCCGGATTTGCCGCTCGTCTCTTTTTAAAAAAGACACGGCTCCCGTTTGTGTTAATTGTCCTGTGTCTACAGATTTGGTAAGTGATCGATTAGTGGTCTTTGTTTGTTTATTCAGATGGCAAAGTTAGTTCGTATCGTCAGCAGTGCTCGTTCAGTGTTTAAAGACATACCTTAGTCAAAATGATTTAGTCACTACAATATTACAGACTGAACAATCCACTGCAAGCGCTGCTTTCCAAATGTAAACATGTAAAGACCTTAATCAAACCATAACCTTCGTGTAGGATTTTCACCACATTTTGTGACAAGATAGTCTAGAAGTCAAGATAGAAGTCTATACACACATGACTTTCTAACACTAACTAGCGAGTGCATCTAAGTTAACGAAAAATGTGGAGGTTTTTTTTCTCCCATTCGGTGTGCGGTATCAAACATTTCATTAAAACTCCACTTGTCCAGCAGTTCCTCACATCCAATATCTCGTTTGTCACAGGGGGCATGCATGAAATGTTCCTGAATAAAAGTAAAAGTGCCAAACTGCAGTTAAAGTCGACAAATTAATAATTTGGCAAATAATTGGATTACTGATGTCCATGTAAACACAGTCACTGTCTTTCTCCCTCAAGGCCCCGTTTACACTAATGCGTTTTCGTTTTAAAACCCATACGTTTTGCTACGGTTACGCCATCCGTCCACACTATGCCAGAGTTTTCGAGCCCCAAAAATGAAGCGTTTTGAAAATGCTGGAGAGGCCGTTTTCATTCTAAAACGCTGCTGCTCCATCTCAGTGTGGATGGGGGAAAACCGAGACATCTGAAAACGGAGGCGGGGCTGCAGACATTCACTACCTGATTGGGGCTTTTGGGGTCATTGCGTATCCTTCGCTTATTTGTCAAGCCCCTATCACATGACTATAATGCTACCGGAAGACAGCAGACCAGCCTTCACTGTAAACAACAACATAGACACAGAAATGGGAGCGTTGTTTGCACTATTGTTCGTTTTAGTCACCACTGTGCAGTTAAACCCTGCCTTTTTTTACTACAGCAGCTGCATATATTCGCAATAGGCAAGCTATTGTTCGAGCACTCGCTAATCGCTCACGTTCATCGTTCAACCAGGGTTTGTTAAATAACAATAATCAAATGCCGAGCGAGACACATGCTTCCTGTTTATACTAGGACTTTCTGGCGGAGTAGTGTGGACAGAGATAAGTTTATAAACGCTAGATGAAACGCTGGTGTGGACGCGGATCGTTTTTGATCTGAAACGCCGTTTCAAAACGAAAACGCATTAGTGTAAACGGGGCCTAAGTCTGTGTGTTTGTTTTGCCTTTGTGAAAATCAGCTCATGCCCAAAAGGAAACACCCATTTTTATGCAAATTCTTCCCTCTTTCTCTCCCTTGACACTCCCACCTAAACAGAGCTGGACACACCCACTTTCCTGACTTTTTCCAAACTAGAGGTGTGAAAACACCCTGCTGAGAGAGGGGGGTTTCGTGGGCCTTTAAAGCGGCAGTCACCAAAATGACACAATTAGGATCAAAGCCTAAAAGGGTCAATTTCAGAGAGTTAGAAAACATTATTTGTGTGGTATTCTGAGCTGAAAAAAAGTTTTGTTAAAAAAGCATAATAGGTCCCCTTTAAAGCTGAGTTTTTATTTTTTATTTTATTTTATTATCTCAGAAAAATATTTCCTGTTTATTTTAGTATGGTCATTACATTAATAAAAAATGATTTTTGACCATTTTTTTAAGCTTTTTATATCGTAAGAAATATAATTAACACAACACTCAACAATATTGCAGATTTTCCCAGTATCGTGCAGCCCTCATTACTGCTCAAAGGAAAAGACTTATTCTCAATCCAACTTGAAACAAAAGTTAAAAAACATTTTTCTCTCTAACGTGATGCAGAAGACTTTCTGGAACAAAAACAAATGTGGGCGGAGCTTAATTGTGTTCATAGGGAACTGATTGGATGGTTGAGAATTTCGATTCCCTTATAGCAGCAAACACCAATCAGAAAAGAGATATCATTAAAAAGGGAGGATCGGATTATGTTAAATATCATACCTGTACAGCCACCCAACTGGCATTAACAGTATGTTCACCAAATGGCTCGAAACCTACAAATAAAGAGAAACACACTCCTATGACAGATGAAATATCCAGTGTATTAGTTAAATACACACACAGTGGAAGAAATAAGTATTGGCAGCTTAAAGATGCCTCTCATTTGGAGAATGAAGTCACATGCATTGTTCAGGTGTGAGTTTTTCACAGACTTCAACAGAGCGTCAAAATCTTAATGGTTCTGTGGGTCTCGTCTATCACATCTGATCATCTATATTGTGTATTGAATTCAAGTCAGGTGATTGGCTGGGCCATTCTACAGCTTGATTTTCTTTCTCTGAAAGAAGTCTCCTTGGCTGTGTTTTGGATCATTGTCTTGCTGAAATGTCCACCCTGGGTTCATCTTCATCCTCCTGCTAATGTAGATGTTGGTGAATATTCATTTACACTGAGGAAGGGCAGAGGGTTGCAGAAAAACTACTGAGAGATTTCAGCTGCTGTCTAGGCTTTCACTGCCCAAATACACCTCCCTTTCTTCATGTGTTCAATACTTTTTACCAGCGACATTTCATTTTATTACACATAACCTTATTTGTAACTTAATTAACTTAATTATATGTATTTCTTTGGTTGCTATCAACACCTGTTGAAAATTTCAAGTCAACAGCCCCTTTAGAAATATGTTTTCTGAGAAAGTTTGTGACGTGTTACTTATTTCCCCCACTTTATGTATATATAATGAATTTTTTTTACAAGAAGCTGTATGATAAGGTGTAATAAACCCCTTCAAACCCCTCGGCTTTAGCTACATTATCATTATCATGCGTTTTATAGCTTTTACACCCTTCAAAGTCAACAAGCTGCAGTCAGCAAAATCTAAACGCAGCAGTTCAGAGTCTACAATGTGATCATGCTTGAACCTAGATGTAATAAGTAACTAGCATTTGAGTTTTAGATCAGATGTTGCAATAAACAACAGTACAAACACTATAATAATGAATGTAGCAAATTAAGATATTAATAAATCTAAAGATACATTTAGACGGAGATATTAATACATTTAAGAAATTTAATTCATATGAATTAAATTTTTATATATGTATATTATTAAAGTATAAGTATAATATTATTATTGCATGCAGTTGAGGTCAGAATTATTAGTTAGAATTATTAATTCTTTTATATTTTCTGCCCAATTTCGGTTTAATGGAGAGATTTTTTCAACATGTCTAAACATAATAGTTTTAATAACTGATTTCTTTTATCTTTGCCATGTAGACAGTCAATAATATTAATTGAATATTTTGTAAAATACTAGTATTTAGCTTAAAGTGACATTTAAAGGGCCCTATCATCCACCTGGCGCAATATGGCGCGACTCAATTGTTGTTTGCTAGTTTCAGCTCCACGCAAGTTTTGTTTTGACGTTTTTCACCATGCTTTTTAAATAGAAAATGCATATGTGCTCATGTGTGCCCATAGGCGTTCTAGTCTAAAAAAGGAGGTGTGTTAAGGCACATTGCTATTTTGAGGAACTAAAATAGACTGCGACCAACTGAGAGGAGGTCTAAAGTCCAGCGCAGAGCGCGTTACTTGTGCGCCTCGCTTAAACACTGCCTAATACACACAGGATGTACAGCAATACTCATATATCTTTACAAATGAAAAAGAATTAAAGGACTAAAATATTACAAAAAGTTTTATTTTCTACATAAACATAAAAACCACTGCCTCCATGCCTTCTTCATCTCGGGGGCTTTTTTAGTTTATTCATGACAATTTGCTTTTGTATAATGTTATTATTAGTAGTAGTATTATTTATTATATGCATATTTATATTTGTTTTATTAAAAACAAGCTTAGATTTGTCCACCTGTCAGGTTTTAGACCATATGGGGCACAGCATGTGTAAATGGAAATAACTCAGTTTTATGACCACACTTCATTATTGTTGTTCATTTATTAATTTGCTGGAAATTAGAACTGAATTTAGAAATAGTTTTGAAACATATCTTTGCGCTTAACAAACTAAATTAATTATGTAGGCTAATGGATGTCTGTGCGTTTCCTTATCCACGGAAGAGAGTGAAAGAATGAGGAGGCTCATTCTCTCATTCTCGCGCTGCAGATGCTCTGTTTAACAGTTCTCTCGCTAGTGAAGCGTTTCGTTTTTCCACTTACAAAGTCTGCCATGTAAATAGCAAATGCGCTATAGCACGACACAACTGACTCTTAAAGGGAATGGGAGATGAGACTCTAATTGGTTTATTCTCAAAACACACCTATAACTCATTAGGAGAATAAGCTCAACCCTGTTAGACCATGTGCCGCAAAGCGGAATTTTCCGTCCTTACAATAGCAAAAGTGGATTCTGACACGCCCTTAATGCTTTTTATCTTTTTGCTTAGATCGTTAAAATATGGCCCGGAGGCTTAACTAGGTTAATTAGGTTAACTAGGCAAGCCATTGTATGACTTGGTTTGTTTCTATAGACAATCGGGGGAAAAAATGCTTAAGGGGACTAATAATATTGACCTTAAAAAATTAAGAACTGCTTTTATTCCAGCCGCAATTAAACAAATAAGACTTTCTCCAGAAGAAAAAACATTATAAGAAATACTGTAGGAATTAAGGGTAAAAAAAAGTCATAGGAAGGCTAATCATTTTGACTTCAATTGTAGGTATTTATGTAAATATTAATGAATCATAAACTCTACATTTTAAATTATAATCGCACAGCTAAAGCATTTTTAGTGGTAATGAAGTTTAAATTAAACGCAACTATCATATTTTTTAATTTTACCGATAATCAGAAATCTTGCTTTGGCAACTAACTTAAAAAATTCTCAAGT